>JARYGA010054036.1:0-29982 GCA_030545235.1 Helianthus tuberosus | reverse complement strand
TTGGATGATTCTGCCTGACCATTAGCTTGTGGGTGGACTGGTGTTGAAGTTATCATCTTAATCTCCCAGCTGTCACAAAAGTTAGTAGTTCTACTCCCAATAAATTGGGATCCATTATCACAAACAATTTCAGAAGGGATACCAAATCTAGTAATAATGTTTCTTTTAATAAAGGATATAACTTCCTTTTCTCTGACTTGAGCAAAGGCTTCCGCCACTATCCACTTGGAGAAGTAATCAGTCGTAGCAAGCATGAATACTTTTCCACCAGATGCCTTAGGAAGCTTACCAACTATATCCATTCCCCATCTCATGAATGGCCATGAAGAGGATATAGGATGCAAAAGCTCTGCTGGTCGATGAAGGATATTACTATGTCTTTGACAAGGATCACACTTCTTGGCATATTCCATAGCATCCTTTTTCATAGTAGGCCAATAGTATCCTGTCCTCAGGATCCTTGAGAATAATGCCCTGCCCCTAGTGTGGTTTCTACAATCTCCTTCATGGAAATCCTTTAGGACTTCTTGGATTTCTGGATCCTCAATGCATCTTAGATATGGTCCTGCAAGAGATCGTTTATACGACATATTATTCAATATTGTAAATTGAGATACCTTGATTTTGAAAGCCCTAGGGTTTTCTCCTGTAGGAATCTCTCCGTGTTGTATGTATCTCATGATTGGAAGGATCCATGATCCTGAATGAGATTGAGTATCATCAGTAGGGACGATAGCAGAATCCTCTCCTATCTCCATGGCTATATGATCCTCAATAGCAGGAGTCAGGATATGGATAATAGGGATCTTAATATCCTCCGGGATCTTCAAGGATGATCCTAGATTAGCTAATGCATCAGCCTCTGCATTCTCTTCCCTTGGTACCTGTGTCAAACTAAAGGAAACAAAAGAGAGTGCCAATTCTTTGACTATCTCTAAATATTTGATTAGCTTTTCACCTTTAACAGCATAGGATCCATTAAAGTGATCAGTAATTAATAGTGAATCTACATGTACCTCACGATACCTGATCCTCATATGCTTAGCAATTTGCAAACCAGCTATCAAGGCTTCATATTCAGCCCCATTGTTGGTAGTTTGAAATTCACAAGCTATGGAGTGGGGTATTATGTCCCCCTGTGGCGATTTTAGTAGTATTCGAAGCCCTGTTCCTTTAACATTAGAAGCACCATCAGTGAAGAGTATCCAAGGATCCTTAGTTTCTTCTAGCTGTTGGACCTCTAACTCAGCTTCCTTTTGCAAGTCACTACTAAAATCTGCCACAAAGTCAGCTAAGGCTTGGGATTTGATGGCAGTCCTTGGTTCATATCTTATATCATAAGCACTAAGCTTCAATGCCCACTTAGCCATCCTTCCTGACATTTCAGGTTTCCTGAGAACATTCTTAATTGGGAAATTAGTTTTGACAATAATGGCATGAGTTTCAAAATAATGTCTCAATTTAGTAGATGCCATAATTAATGCAAGGATAAGTTTTTCTAAATGTGAATACCTGGATTCAGCATCAAGCAAACTCTTACTTACATAATAGACAGGATGTTGTGTACCTTCGTGATCCTTAAAAAGGACCGCACTTACTGCTTTAGAGGATATCGCCAAATACAAGGATAATATATCTCCTTTTTCTGGTTTCATCAAGGCAGGGGCTGAGGATAGGTAATCCTTAAGAGCTTTGAGGGCACTTTCATGCTTCTCAGTCCATTCAAATTTCTTGTTCTTCCTCAGGATGTCATAGAATTCCTTGCACTTTTCTAAGGATTTGGATATGAGCCTGTTTAAGGCTGCGATCCTGCCTGTCAATCTTTGCACATCCTTGGCACTGGCAGGAGATTTGATATTCACAATAGCCTTGATCTGCTCTGGACTTGCTTCAATGCCCCTCTTTGTCACCATATAACCTTGGAATTTACCCGCTTTAACACCAAAATGACACTTGGAAGGATTCAGTTTCATATTAAATTTATCAAGGATATTGAATGCTTCCTCCAAGTCTTTGAGGTGATCCTCAGCTTTCTTGGACTTAACCACCATGTCATCTATATAGACTTCCATAGTGTGTCCAATTTGTTCCTTGAACATCATATTGACTAGCCTTTGATAAGTAGCACCTGTATTCCTTAGTCCAAATGGCATAGCAATATAACAATATATACCAGTTGGGGTCATAAAGGTTGTGTCCTCTTGATCAGATGGTTCCATCTGAATTTTTTGAAATCCAGATGAAGCATCCATAAAAGTCAACAACTCTTGACCCGCGGTAGCATCCACCATGGAGTCAATGTGGGGTAATGGGAAAGGATCCTTGGGACATGCCTTGTTTAAATCAGTAAAATCGACACATACCCTCCACTTTCCATTTTTCTTTTGAACAACAACCACATTGGATAACCACATTGGATACTTAACCTCTCTTATCATACCTGCCCTTAGTAGTTTATCTACCTCCTCCTGGATAATAGCATTCCTTTCAGGTGCAAACTTCCTTCTTTTTTGATGAATAGGCTTGAATGACCTGTCAATGCCAAGCTTATGAGTAATTATATCCTTAGATATACCTGTCATATCCTCATGCTTCCAGACAAAGGTAGATTTCCTTCTTTTAAGGAAGGATACTAAATCCTGTTCAATGTCGCAAAGGATCCCTAATCCTATGAAGATCTTGGATTCATGATCATGAGGATCCATGAGGATTTCTTTTACATCCTGCTCTCTTGCCTCCAAGACATCTCTTGAAGGATACTTTAATTGCTATTGCTCCCTTGGTATTGAGGCTGCTTCATTGATGAGGTATAGCAATTCTTTGCTTCTTGTTGATCACTCTCAATTTTCACCACTCCCCATGGACTAGGAAGCTTTACGCATTGATGATATGTGGATGGGACTGCCTTCAATTCATGTATCCATGGCCTGCCAAGGATAACATTACAACAAGATAAGCAATCTATAACACAAAACTTTTGAAAAGAATGGAGTCCTTCAATATAGATGGGGAGTTTGATGTACCCCAATGTATTTTTGGTTTCCCCGCTAAATCCCACAAGTACTGAGGATCTTGGGACAATGTCTGATTTAGGGATATTCATCTTCTTGAGGAAATCAAGTTGGATGATGTGTACTGAGCTTCCTCCATCTATCAGGATCCTGCGAACAAAATGGTTAGAAATAAATAGAGTAATAACAAGACCATCATGATGAGGATCCTGAACATCCAGACGATCATCCTCATCAAAAGTTATGATCTTATCCTTGGTAACAGTTGAGGTCCGGATGGGTCTGTCTCCATTATCCATCTTGGTTTCCTTGGCATGTCTTTTGGCTGCTGAAAAGGAAGTACCACAAATGTCTGATTCACCGGATATGAAGTTTATAACTTGTGCATCTGCTGGAGGAGCAGGAGCCCTCTCCGGGATCCTTTCAGGATCCTGGATCCTTGACTTCTTTCGTCCCAAAAGCTCCTTCAAATGCCCCTTGCTTAACAAGTAACCAATTTCCTTTCTAAGTGCAATACACTCTTCAGTGAGATGCCCAAAATCCTCATGATATGCACACCACTTGGACTTATCCTTTGTAGCAGCTGGTTTATCACTTTTCCTTAGCCACCTAGCTTTCTCACCTAGATTCTGCATTGCTAGAATTAGTTCATTTTTATCAACAGAAAAACAGTATTCAGAAATTGGAGGATAATCCTCATCATCCTCTTCCTGTTCCACTGCATGCACGTTCTGGTTATCAGTTTTGTTGTAGGGCTTTGATTTGTTGTTCCTGAAGTAAGATCCTTGCTTTTCCTGTTTTGAGGATCCTGGCAGTCTTTCCTGGGTCCTTTTATCATCCTCTAATTGGATGAATCTAAGGGCCCTGGTTCTTACTTCATCAAGATTCCTGCAAGGGGTCATGACAAGATCATCATAGAACAGTGAATCCCTAAGCAAACCCATTTTAAAGGCTTCTACAGCCGTAGCTATATCCAGATTAAGGATATCTAAGGATTCTTTACTAAACTTAGTGATGTAATCTCTAAGTGATTCATTTTGACCTTGTGTTACCCTATAAAGATCACTAGTTAATCGTTCAAATTTTCTACTACAAGAGAATTGACTATTAAACAAATTAACTAGATTAGCAAATGAAGTAATTGAGTAAGGGGGAAGACTTAGCAGCCATTTAAGAGCAGATCCTGTGAGTGTGGATCCAAATCCCTTGCATAGACATGCTTCTTTTAACCTCTCAGGAATTTGATTGATCTCCATCCTCTCCCTATATTGAGCTACATGCTCCTCTGGATCCGTTGAACCATCATACAGCTTCATGGTTGGTATCTGGAATCTTTAGGGTATCTCAGCATCACAAATAGGTGGTGCAAAGTGAGATATCCTATGGCTACCATCTGCAATTTCAGGAATGGGTTTAACCACTCCTGGCACGCTGGATATCATATCCTTAAGCTTCTGTAACTCCCTAGCCATAGCCTGATTGATACCTGTATCTTGCATAGAGCCATGGTTAGTGTTATATGAATTGTTAAAAGTATTACCTCCCATGGGATTCATGTTTGGAATTCTAGATGTGAATCCATGTTGACGGGGTTCCGGTATGACTGAAGGACCAGAGGAAGCAATGGTCTGCATTGGTATGAAGTCTCCTTGATGAACATCCGAACTTGGAGGCTGCATACTTCTTAAAGATCCTTGATCCTGAAAGATGTTGGATCCTTGAACCTGAGAGGATCCTTAAACCTGAAAATATCCTTGGGGCTGAGATGATCCTTGAACTTGAAAGGATCCTGGAACCAGAGAGAATCCTTGGACCTGGGAGGATCCTTGAACCTGGGAGGATCCTTGAACCTGGGAGGATCCTTGAACCTGGGAGGATCCTTGAATCGTGTGCATTCCCAAGTATCCTCCTGAGCTGACGAAGGATCCTTGATGCTGAAAAGAGGATCCCGATGGCTGAGAACAGGATCCTTGAGGTTGGAAGTGGGAGCCAAATGCCTGACTCAGAGTTGCTGTTCCATAACGCCTTTCTGATGGACCACTTCGATACTGGATGCCCGGAACTGCCGATTGTAGGGTAGTTACAATTGGAGTGTCAAAATTTAATGACCTTGGCATCAGAGGAGAGTGATCCTCCACTGATTTCTTCTGTTTCTTGATATCACCAATCTCTTGGAGGATCCTTTCGTTGGTAAGGATCACAAAAAGGATAGTCCTTTGAAGAGCCAAGGGATCATCGAAGACTCTGCGAAGGAACGATGCTGCTTTACTAATACGCAGATAGACAGGATTCGCCATTGTTTTCCGGCAAGCACCGTTTTTAAAGCTTTTGACCCCACCGTCCTAAGCGACTTTGTTTCTGAAACCTGGGTAGCTTTTCCGGTCACCCCATTTACGATAGGATACTCGTATCCTTTTCCTAATTTCTCCCAATCTTTCTTCTCTCTCACCGGCATCTCCTACATCCAAGCGATGCCAATGATGTGGAGGGTCTTGTATACCCTTGAAAGAATCATTGAGCATGAAGGTATTGATATGGGAATCTCTGAGTTAGCAGAAATGTACAACCTTGTGAGCCATGGATCTCATCGATATCTATTCAAACACAAACCTGGTGAAGAACACCCCATCCTCCAAACCACTAAGAATGACACCAACTGGAAAAGGCGATTCTTCTTTGTCATAAGGGATTCCATCCCTGATGGGAAGGATCTGCCAAGAAAGTGGGCCATCCACGGTAGGATAGAGGACCCTTAGAAGGATCACAGGATAACCTTGTTTCTGCTGAGGATCACTAACTTCCTTTTGTTTCTTTTGTGCAGCTGTCTCTGTTTCGCATATTATTCCATCGCCTGCCACTAAGGAGAGGCTCGCTGCTTTCTGAAAACTTGATCCTGCAATAAGATCATTTCAAGCAAATACCCAGGATTCTCAAGAAGTATCCTCAGGCTCTGTTACGATGTCAAGTAAGTATCCCATTTTGTGCATAACTAAATGCTTAAATTAAAATGAAATAAGGATACTTATCTGTTTTGGATGTGTAGGTGCTGGAAAATCATCAAGGTCTGCCTCCCGCTTTAGCGTCACCGATCTCACTGCTGTTGCTCCCAGGTCTGGGAAGAAGAAGGCTGCTGCTAGCTCGAGTGCCGTGGTCCCAAAGCCTACCACCTCTAAGGGGGGAAAGAAAAGGAAAACCTCTGATGCTGAAAACCTTGAAGGATTACCCCTCATCCACCACCAGTTTCAGGAATACTTTGCTGACGTAAGGATCACTTACTCTGACTGATGATCCTGCCTGCTTGAGGATCACTGATCTTGAACTTTACCTTGTCTTTTTTGCAGAAAGTTACTGAGGTGGAAATGTTGTTTGATGCTTATCAAGAGGAAGCGGAGCAAAAGCATCTGGAGTATCAAAAATTCTTCCTTGCCAAGGATCAAGCTATCTCCCGCCTTGAGAAGGATCTTGCACTGGCCAAACAGGAGGTGGTCATGGCCCAGATAAATGCTGATCATGAGAGAGCTGAGCTGCTAGAGGATGCTAAAGTCTCGGCTGCCATCACAATGTATAAGATCAAGCTACAGATGGCTCATGAGGCTGAGGATCCTGACTTCGACCGGACCACTTGGGACAAGGAGGGTTGGAAGGCAAGCTGGCAGAACTGGAGGATGAAGAAGAGGCTACCGAGGTGTTGGCAATCGAAGCGAGTGGTAGTGGAAAGGATCAGGCTGGTGGTGATGATGCTGGTGGTGGTGCAGCCAAGGTGTGAGCTGCTGAAATGGGCGATGATGGATATTTCTAGACATGGCCAGAGCCCATTTTTTAGGATTTGGTAGTGGTTTTTTGGTTATGATGTTTTGAAACAATGTTGGGTTGTATTTTGAATAATAGTTTCTAGGGTTATGGATCATGGATCCTTAGATAATAGGTGGTGGAGGGATCCTCTGTTTGGGGGATGAAGCCACTTGTTATCCTGCCATCTTTTATTTCCTGCACTCTTAAGACCCGTTAACAATGGACACCCTTTGCCAACCCATGTGGACGGGCCACGTTTTGCTGGTAGAAACGTGGGTTGGCAATTTTGACAACCTTGAAGGGTTTAACGTTTCGTGAATAAATAAAACCTTAACTTTTTGGCTATTTCCCGTGTTGTTATCCTTGTGAATACTTTACTTTTCAATTGTTGTGATATACATTTTGTCAGAATTTATTAAGTAAAGAAGAAAAAAATTTAATAAATATCCTCAAAAAGTTTAGGATATGATCAAGGATCACATATCCTATAGTCGACAAGTTTTGAAAAGTAGTGTAGTTTAAGGATCATAAGTTCAGTTGTCAAAGGATAAGGGTCACTCATGTAAATAATAAATAAAATCAAAGTAATTAAGGATCATACCTGAGGATCCAAGTTAGGATCCTAACCTTTAACACTTATAATCAGGATAACCAAAAGACAAACCTTAGTAGATGGTAAGGATCAAGGGTCCTTGGTCGTTTAGCTTCAAAAACCTGAAATAGGATACAACTTGGGACTAAGCTAATATAAGATAAAAGTTAGTAACTGGGGACAAGCCCAACAATGAAATTGTCAGCCCCTAAAGCGAGTACTGGTCCCATTGCCATGAACTGTACCAGGATCATCGTGCGCTACTGGCGATACTGGGGACAGGCCCAAACTGGGGTCAAGCCCAAATAACTGGGGTCAAGCCCAAATAACTGGGGTCAAGCCCAAATAACTGGGTTCAAGCCCAAATAACTGGGGTCAAGAAATAACTGGATACTTCTGTGGATACTCAATCCTTTGTTAAGGATACCTGAACCTTCAAAACTCAGAATCAAGTGAAAGAAGGATAAAGGATCCAGGATCCTTATCCTTATAAAAGATAATTAAAGAATGAAATAGTTTGAGATTAGAATATTACCAAAATGAGGATCCTCTGTCCTGTAAGGATCCTTCAAGGATACTTGTCAGGTAAGGATCATGGATCCTTATTACATGAAGTATTTCTTCAAGTGGACAACATTCCAAGCTCTTGGTAGCAAATCACCTTCCATTGTTAGCAATTGATATGCCCCCTTTCCTGCCTCAGCTTCGATCAAGTAAGGGCCTTCCCACTTTGGTGCCAACTTTCCATCAGCAGGATTGGTGGTATTCTGAAATGCTTTCCTTAACACCATATCACCAACTTGGAATTTCCTGATTCTGACATTTTTGTTGTAAGCTCCAGCCATCATTTGTTGATAACTGGCCATCCTTATCCTTGCCAAATCCCTGATTTCTTCTATAGTATCAAAATCTTGAACCATGTTTTCAGCATTTTCTTCAGGATCACGAATGCTTGTTCTTGCAGTAGGAACCACCATCTCTGTAGGGATCACTGATTCTGCCCCAAATACCAAAGAAAATGGAGTTTGGCCAGTGGCATTCTTGGGAGTTGTCCTATCAGCCCATAGTACATAAGGTAGTTCTTCTGCCCACTTTCCTTTCTTGGATCCAAGCTTCTTCTTCAAATTGTTGATGATGATCTTGTTGGATGATTCTGCCTGACCATTAACTTGTGGGTGGACTGGTGTTGATGTTATCATCTTAATCCCCCAGCTGTCACAAAAGTTAGTAGTTCTACTCCCAATAAATTGGAATCCATTATCACAAACAATTTCAGAAGGGATACCAAATCTAGTAATAATGTTTCTTTTAATAAAGGATATCACTTCCTTTTCTCTGACTTGAGCAAAGGCTTCAGCCTCTATCCACTTGGAGAAGTAATCAGTCGTAGCAAGCATGAATACTTTTCCACCAGGTGCTTTAGGAAGCTTTCCAACTATATCCATTCCCCATCTCATGAATGGCCAGGAAGAGGATATAGGATGCAAGAGCTCTGCTGGTTGGTGAAGGATATTACTATGTCTTTGACAAGGATCACACTTCTTAGCATAATCCACAACATCCTTCTTCATTGTAGGCCAATAGTATCCTGTCCTCAGGATCCTTGAGAATAATGCCCTACCCCCAGTGTGGTTTCCACAATCTCCTTCATGAAAATCCTTTAGGACTTGTTTGATTTCAGGATCCTCAATGCATCTTAGATATGGTCCAGCAAGAGATCGTTTATATAATATGTTATTCAATATTGTTAATTGAGATACCTTAATTTTGAAAGCCCTGGGGTTTTCTCCTGTAGGAATCTCTCCATGTTGGATATATCTCATGATTGGAAGGATCCATGATCCTGAATGGGATTGTGTATCATCAGTAGGGACGATAGCAGAATCCTCTCCTATCTCCATGGCTACATGATCCTCAATAGTAGGAGTCAGGATATGGATAATAGGGATCTTGATATCCTCTGGAATCTTTAAGGATGATCCTAGATTGGCCAATGCATCAGCTTCTGCATTCTCTTCCCTTGGTACCTGTGTCAAACTAAAGGAAACAAAAGAGAGTGGCAATTCTTTGACTATCTCTAAATATTTGATTAGCTTTTCACCTTTAACAGCATAGGATCCATTAAAGTGATTAGTGATTAATAATGAATCTACATGTACCACAAGATACCTGATCCTCATATGCTTGGCAATTTGCAAACCCAGCTATCAAGGCTTCATATTCAGCCTCATTATTAGTAGTTTGAAACTCACAAGCTATGGAGTGGGGTATTATATCCCCCTGTGGCGATTTTAGTAGTATTCCAAGTCCTGTTCCTTTGACATTAGAGGCTCGATCAGTGAAGAGTATCCAAGGATCCTTAGTTTCTTCAAGCTGTTGGACTTCTAACTCAGCTTCCTTTAGCAAGTCACTACTGAAATCTGCCACAAAGTCAGCTAAGGGGATTTAATGGCAGTTCTAGGCTCATATCTTATATCATAAGCACTAAGCTTCACTGCCCACTTAGCCATCCTTCCTGACATTTCAGGTCTCCTGAGAACATTCTTAATTGGAAAATTAGTCTTAATAATAATGGCATGAGTCTCAAAATAATGTCTTAATTTAGTAGATGCCATAATTAATGCAAGGATAAGTTTCTCTAAGTGTGAATACCTGGATTCAGCATCAAGTGAACTCTTACTTACATAATAAACAGGATGTTGTGTACCTTGGTGATCCTTAACAAGGACCGCACTTACTGCTTTTGAGGATACTGCTAGGTATAAGGATAATATATCCCCCTTTTCTGGTTTCATCAAGGCGGGGGCTGAGGATAGGTAATCCTTAAGAGCTTTGAGGGCACTTTCATGCTTCTCAGTCCATTCAAATTTCTTGTTCTTCATCAGGATGTCATAGAATTACTTGCACTTTTCTGAGGATTTGGATATGAACCTATTCAAGGCTGCGATCCTGCCTGTCAATCTTTGCACATCTTTGGCATTGGCAGGAGATTTGATATTCACAATAGCCTTAATCTGCTCTGGACTTGCTTCAATGCCCCTCTTTGTCACCATATAGCCTAGGAATTTCCTTGCTTTAACACCAAAATGACACTTGGAAGGATTCAGTTTCATATTAAATTTATCAAGGATATTGAATGCTTCCTCCAAGTCTTTAAGGTGATCCTCAGCTTTCTTGGACTTAACCACCGTGTCATCTATATAGACTTCCATAGTGTGTCCAATTTGTTCCTTGAACATCATATTGACTAGCCTTTGATAAGTAGCACCTGCATTCCTTAATCCAAATGGCATAGCAATATAACAATATATACCAGTTGGGGTCATACAGGCTGTATCCTCTTGATCAGATGGTTCCATCTGAATTTGTTGAAATCTAGATGAAGCATCCATAAAAGTCAACAACTCATGCCCCGCGGTAGCATCCACCATGGAGTTAATGTGGGGTAATGGGAAAGGATCCTTGGGACATGCCTTGTTTAAATCAGTAAAATCGACACATACCCTCCACTTTCCATTTTTCTTTTGAACAACAACCACATTGGCTAGCCACCTTGGATACTTAACCTCTCTTATCATACCTGCCCGAAGTAGTTTATCTACCTCCTCCTGGATAATAGCATTCCTTTCAGGTGCAAACTTCCTTCTTTTTTGATGAATTGGCTTGAATGACCTGTCAATGCCGAGTTTATGAGTAATTATATCTTTAGATATATCTGTCATGTCTTCATGCTTCCAGGCAAAGGTAGTTTTCCTTCTTTTAAGGAAGGATACTAGATCTTGTTTAATGTCGCTAAGGATCCCTGATCCTATGAAGATCTTGGATTCAGGATCATGAGGATCCATGAGGATTTCTTTTACATCCTGCTCTCTTGCCTCCAAGACATCTCTTGAAGGATACTTTAATTGCTATTGCTCCCTTGGTCTTGAGGCTGGCTTCATTGATGAGGTATAGCAATTCTTAGCTTCTTGTTGATCACTCTCAATTTTCACCACTCCCCATGGACTAGGAAGCTTTTCGCATTGATGATATGTGGATGGGACCGCCTTCATGTCATGTATCCACGGCCTGCCAAGGATAACATTACAACATGATAAGCAATCTATAACACAAAATTTTTGATAAGAATGAAGTCCTTCAATATAGATAGGGAGTTTGATGTCCCCCAATGTATTTTTGGTTTCCCCGCTAAATCCTACAAATACTGAGGATGTTGGGACAATGTCTGATTCAGGGATGTTCATCTTCTTGAGGACATCAAGCTGGATGATGTTTACTGAGCTTCCTCCATCTATCAGGATCCTGCGAACAAAATGGTTAGATATAAATAAGGTAATAACAAGACCATCATGATGAGGATCCTGAACATCAACACGATCATCCTCATCAAAGGTTATGACTTTATCCTGGGTAACAATGGAGGTCCGGATGGGTCTGTCTCCATTATCCATCTTGGTTTCCTTGGCATGTCTTTTGGCTGCTGAAAAGGAGGTACCACAAATGTCTGATCCACCAGATATGAAGTTTATAACTTGTGTGTCTGCTGGGGGAGCAGGAGCCTTTTCTGGGATCCTTTCAGGATCCTGAATCCTTGACTTCTTTCGTCCCAGAAGTTCCTTCAAGTGCCCCTTGCTTAATAAGTAACCAATTTCTTTTATAAGTGCAATACACTTTTCAGTGAGATGCCCAAAATCCTCATGATATGCACACCACTTGGACTTGTCCTTTGTAGCAGCTGGTTTATCACTTTTCCTTGGCCACCTAGCTTTCTCACCTAGATTCTGCATTGCAAGAATTAGTTCATTGTTATCAACAGAAAAACAGTATTCAGAAATGGGAGGATAATCCTCATCATCCTCTTCCTGTTCCACTGCATGCACGTTCTGGTTATCAGATTTGTTGTAGGACTTGAACTTGTTATTCTTAAAGTAGGATCCTTGCTTTTCCTGTTTTGAGGATCCTGTCAATCTCTCCTGGATCCTTTTGTCATCCTCTAGACGGATGAACCTAAGGGCCCTGGTTCTTACTTCATCAAGATTCCTGCATGGGGTCATAACAAGATCATCATAGAACAATGAATCCCTAAGCAAACCCATTTTAAAGCCTTCTACAGCCGTAGCTATATCCAGGTTAGGGATATCTAAGGATTCTTTACTAATCTTAGTGATGTAATCTCTAAGTGATTCATTTTGACCTTGTGTTGCCCTATATAGATCATTAGTTAATCGTTCAAATTTTCTACTACAAGAGAATTGACTATTAAACAAATTAACTAGATTAGCAAATGAAGTAATAGAGTAAGGGGGAAGACTTAGCAGCCATTTAAGAGCAGATCCGGTGAGTGTGGATCCAAAACCCTTGCATAGACATGCTTCTTTTAACCTCTCAGGAATTTGATTGATCTCCATCCTCTCCCTGTATTGAGCTACATGCTCCTCTGGATCTGTTGAACCATCATACAGCTTCATGGATGGTATCTGGAATCTTTTGGGTATCTCAGCATCACATAAGGGTGGTGAAAAATGAGATATCCTATGGCTACCGTCTGCGATCTCAGGAATGGGCTTGACCACTCCTGGAACACTGGATATCATATCCTTAAGCTTGTGTAATTCCCTAGCCATAGCTTGATTGATACCTGTATCTTGCATGGAGCCATGGTTAGCGTTATAAGAATTATTGAAAGTGTTACCTCCCAGAGGATTCTTGTTTGGAATTCCAAATGTGAATCCATATTGACGGGACTCCGGTACGATCGAAGGACCAGATGAAGCAATGGTCTACATTGGTATGAAGTCTCCTTGATAAACATCCGAACTTGGAGGCTACATACTCCTTAAGGATCCTTGATCCTGAAAGATGTTGGATCCTTGATGCTGAGAGGATCCTTGAACCTGAAAGGATCCTTGAGGCTGAGAGGAGGATCCTTAAACCATGGAGGATCCTTGGACCTGGGAGGATCCTTGGACTGTGTGTATTCCCAAATATCCTCCTGAGCTGATGAAGGATCCCTGATGCTGGACATAGGCCCCGGAAGGTTGAAAGTAAGATCCTAGAGCCTGAGTCATTGTTGTTGTTCCATAACGCCTTCCTGGTAATCCACCCAAGTATTGCACGTCCGGAGCTGCTGAATGCTGGGAAGTTATGACCGGAGTGTAGAAATTCAGTGATCTGGGCATCAATGGGGAATGATCCTCCATCGATTTCTTCTGTTTCTTGATATCACCTATCTCCCTGAGGATCATTTCGTTGGTTTTATCCTGCTCTTGCATGCGATCCTTTATCTGCAAAATCAAAGTAAAGAGATCACTATTAGTAGGATTAGTGGAAACAGAAGAAGTTGGTGGTTTTGGAAAAATTGGGCTTGGTCTCTTTGCAGCATTCACAGCATTCTTCTGAGATCCAAAAGGTGGTGAAGGCAAAGGTGGAACGCCTTGTGAAGAACTGATTGCCAGCATTGAACTTGAATTGTTCTTCGCTGAGGAAGCCATCTGCTTGGTTGTAACGAACCGAAATGACCACAAAAATATCAATCTTCTTAGGAATGAAGCACCAATTGCCCCACGGTGGGCGCTAAACTGTTTTGGTCAAAAATCAAGAAAAGATAATGCAACCAAATCTTTTGTTGTGAGGTGTGATGCTTGAATCAATGAACAATATTAAGGATCACTCAGAAATGTAATGAACAAGTGACACAATAATTTATACGAGGAAAAAGCCCTTGATCAAGAGTTGATCTCCGGCATAAAAAACCTCAGGTGATGGAAACTACCGATCACCAACTCAGATTAAACAGAAAATGTATTACAACTTTGGATGATAGCGAGCTTGTTACAAGGCTCACTAGAGTGTAATGTGCAAAAATGTGTGTAATCGCCGAGCAAAATGTCGAGAACTGATGAGAGCAGTTAAGAGTGTGTGTGTTTAGCCAAAAATAGCCAAGTGTTCTAATCTAGCTCGCTATCCCCTTTTAAATTTGGAAAATATCTAAGCTAACTAACTATCCGCATTTCGTGCAAGTCTTCCACGACCTCCATAACGTCCATATTAGTCAAGCACGTGTGGAATAAAAAGGGAATATGCTCCAGGAATATCGCCAAGACCAAGTCCAAGCACGTACTCCTGCAAAACAACTTTATATTCAAAGCAGACAATCGTTAGTGTAAGGATCACTATGATGATCCTGGATCCTGATCCTACAATACTCTCTGAGGATCACTAATTCAAACAGAATTGAGGATCCCTAAGCCCGACAGTAATTGAGGATCACTGATCTTTGGAAAATCCTCCCCTAACATGTGGCACTTCCTTTTCGTCAGCCAAGAGGCATGCCAAGGAGACCAAGATGGATAATGGGGATAGACCCATCCGAACCTCTACTGTTACACAGGAAAATGTTATAACTTTTGATGAGGATGATCGTGTGGATGTTCAGGATCCTCATCATGATGGTCTTGTTATTACTTTGTTTATATCTAACCATTTTGTTCGCAGGATTCTTATAGACGGAGGAAGCTCAGTGCACATCATTCAGCTTGATGTCCTCAAGAAAATGAATATCCCTGAATCAGATATTGTCCCAAGATCATCAGTTCTTGTGGGATTCAGTGGAGAAACCAAGAACACATTGGGGGACATTAAACTACCCATTTATATAGAGGGACTTCATTCTTTTCAGAAATTTTGTGTTACAGATTGCTTATCCGGTTGCAATGTTATCCTTGGCAAGCCATGGATACATGACATGAAAGCAGTTCCTTCTACATATCATCAATGTGTAAAGCTACCCAGTCCTTGGGGTGTGGTGAAAATTGAAAGTGATCAACAAGAAGCCAAGAATTGCTACACTTCATCGATGAAACCAGCCTCAAGACCTAGGGAGCAATAGCAATTAAAGCATCCTCCAAGAGATGTCCTGGAGGCAAGAGAACAAGATGTAAAAGATATCCTTATGGATCCTCAGGATCCTGGATCCAAAGTCTTCATAGGATCCGAGATCCTCAATGACATCGAAGAGGAGCTAGTATCCTTCCTTAAGAAGAGAAAAACTACCTTTGCCTGGAAGCATGAAGACATGACAGGTATCTCTAAAGATATAATTACTCATAAGCTTGGCATTAACAGGTCATTCAAACCCATACATAAAAAGAGGAGGAAGTTTGCACCAGAAAGGAATGCCATTATCCAGGAGGAGGTAGATAAGCTGCTCCGAGCAGGTATGATTAGAGAAGTCAAGTATCCAAGATGGTTAGCCAATGTGGTTGTTGTTCAAAAGAAAAACAGACAGTGGAGGGTATATGTCGATTTTACTGATTTAAACAAGGCATGTCCCAAGGATCCTTTCCCATTACCCCACATTGACTCCATGGTGGATGCTACCGCGTGTCATGAGTTGTTGACTTTTATGGATGCTTCATCTGGATTTCAACAAATTCAGATGGAACCATCTGATCAAGAGGATACAGCCTTTATGACTCCAATGGGTATCTATTGTTATATTTCTATGCCATTTGGACTAAGAAATGCAGGTGCTACTTATCAAAGGCTAGTCAATATGATGTTCAAGGGACAAATTTGACACACTATGGAAGTCTATATAGATGATATGGTGGTTAAGTCCAAGAGAGCTGAAGATCACCTTAGAGACTTGGAGGAAGCATTTGACATCCTTGATAAATTCAATATGAAATTGAATCCTTCAAAGTGTCACTTTGGTGTTAAAGCAGGGAAGTTCCTAGGTTACATGGTAACAAAAAGAGGCATCGAGGCAAGTTCAGATAAAATCAAGGCGATAGTGAACATTAAGTCTCCTGCCAATGCTAAGGATGTACAAAGGTTGACAGGCAGGATCGCATCCTTGAACATGTTCATCTCAAGATCATCAGAGAAGTGCAAGGAATTCTTCGACATCTTGAGAAAGAACAACAAGTTTGAGTGGACTGAAAAGCATGAAAATGCTCTCAAAGCCCTTAAGGATTACCTATCCTCAGCTCTAGCCTTGATGAAACCAGAAGAAGGGGATATATTATCCTTATATTTGGCAGTCTCTTCTAAAGCAGTAAGTGCAGTCCTTGTTAAGGATCACGAAGGTACACAACATCCTGTATATTATGTAAGTAAAAGTTTGCTTGATGCTGAATCCAGGTATTCACATTTAGAAAAACTTATCCTTGCTTTGATTATGGCATGTACTAAATTACATCATTATTTTGAAACTCATGCTATCATTGTTAAGACTAACTTTCCAATTAAGAATGTTCTCAGGAAACCTGAAATGTCAGGAAGGATGGCCAAATGGGCAGTGAAGCTTAGTGCTTGTGATATAAGATATGAGCCAAGAACTACCATTAAATCCCAAGCCTTGGCTGACTTTGTGGCAGATTTCATTAGTGATCTACAAAGGGAAGCTGAGTTAGAAGTTCAGCAGCTTGAAGAGACCAAGGATCCTTGGATACTCTTTACAGATGGAGCCTTTAATGTCAAGGGAACTGGACTTGGAGTACTACTAAAATCTCCACAGGGGGACATACTACCCCACTCAATAGCTTGTGACTTTCAAACTACTAATAATGAGGCTGAATATGAGGCCTTGATAGCTGGTTTGCAAATTGCCAAGCATATGAGGATCAGGTATCTTGAGGTACATGTAGATTCGTTAATAATTACCAATCACTTTAATGGATCCTATGCTGTTAAAGGTGAAAGACTAATCAAATATTTAGAGATAGTCAAGGAATTGGCACTCTCTTTTGTTTCCTTTAGTTTGACACAGGTACCCAGAGAAGAAAATGTAGAAGCTGATGCATTGGCCAACCTTGGATCATCCTTGAAGATTCCAGAGGATATTAAGATTCCCATTATTCATATCCTGGCTCCTGCTATTGAGGATCATGTAGCCATGGAGATAGGAGAGGATTCTGCAATCTTACCTAGTGATGAAGCATAATCTCATTCAGGATCATGGATCCTTCCAATCATGAGATATATACAGCATGGAGAGATTCCTACAGGAGAAAACCCCAGGGCTTTCAAAGTCAAGGTATCTCAATTTATAGTATTAAATAATATGTTATATAAACGATCTCTTGCAGGTCCATATCTAAGGTGCATTGAGGATCCTGAAATTCAAGAAGTCCTAAAGGATTTTCATGAAGGAGATTGTGGAAACCACACAGGGGGCAGGGCATTGTTTTCAAGGATCATTAGGACAGGATACTATTGGCCTACTATGAAGAAGGATGTTGTAGATTATGCAAAGAAATGTGATGCTTGCCAGAGACATAGCAATATCCTTCATCAACTAGCAGAGCTCCTGCATCCTATATCCGCTTCATGGCCATTCATGAGATGGGGAATGGATATAGTTGGAAAACTTCCCAAGGCACCTGGAGGAAAGGTGTTTATGCTTGCCATTACTGATTACTTTTCCAAGTGGATAGAAGCTGAAGCCTTTGCTCAAGTCAGAGAAAAAGAAGTGATATCCTTTATTAAAAGAAACATTATTACCAGATTTGGTATTCCTTCTGAAATTGTTTGTGATAATGGATCCTAATTTATTGGGAGTAGAACTACTAACTTTTGTGACAGATGGGGGATTAAGATGATAACATCAACACCACTCCACCCATAAGCTAATGGTCAAGCAGAATCATCCAACAAGATCATCATCAACAACTTGAAGAAGAAGCTTGGATCCAAGAAAGGAAAATGGGCAGAAGAGCTACCTTATGTACTATGGGCTGATAGGACAACTCCCAAGAATGCTACTGGCCAAACTCCATTTTCTTTAGTGTTTGGAGCAGAATCTGTGATCCCTAAAGAGATGGTGGTTCCTACTGCAAGAATAAGCATCCGTGATCCTGAAGGAAATGCTGACAACTTGGTTCAAGACTTGGATACCATAGAAGAACTCAGGGATTTTGCAAGAATAAGAATGGCTAGTTATCAACAAAGGATGGCTGGAGCTTATAACAAAAATGTCAGGATCAGAAAGTTTCAAGTTAGCACCAAAAATCCTGCTGATGGTAAGTTAGGACCAAAGTGAGAAGGCCCCTATCTTATTGAAGCTGAGGTAGGAAATGGGGCATATCGATTATTAACAATGGAAGGTGATTTTCTACCAAGAGCTTGGAATGTTGTCCATTTGAAGAGATATTTCATGTGAGAAGGATTTAGGATCCTTGGCTGTTTTCATACCCGATACCCATGAAGGATCCTTAGAGGATAGATGATCCTCCCTCTAGTAATGATTTAATCTCAATTTATCTAATTCTTTAGTTAATTTGTTTACAAGGAGAAGGATCCTGGATCCTTTATCCTTCTTTCACTTAGTTCTGAGTTTTGCAGAAGATTGATGTGTCCTTGATAAAGGATTAAGTATCCACAGAAGTCTCCTAAGTTTTATGGGCTTGTCCCCAATTTTTGGGCTTGTCCCCAGTTTTTGGGCTTGTCCCTAGTTTTTGGGCTTGTCCCTAGTTTCACCAGTAGTGCACGATGATCCTGGTGCAGTTCAAGGCAATGGGACCAGTACCCGCTTTAGTGGCTGACAATTTCATTGTACTGGCTGTATTCAGGATCCTACGTATAATGGTAGACGTACCATACATCCGTTCCTAAGATTTCTAACGTTTTCACATTAGCTAAGGTTTTGGCATTTTCATGTCACTAAGTTTGGATAGTCGCCAAGGAGGGCCATACTCCAGTTTACACAAGATCCTTTGGGCTCGTCCCCAGTTTTTTGGGCTTGTCCCTAGTTTTTTGGGCTTGTCCCCAGTTTGTCGGGCTTGTCCCCAGTTGCTAACTTTTATCTTATATTGGCTTAGTCCCAAGTTATGTTCTATTTCAGGTTTCCAAAGCTAAACAGTTAAGTATCCTGGATCCTAACCTATTACTAAGGTTTGTCATATTACTTGTAAGTATTAAGGATTTAGGATCCTAACTTGGATTCTCAGGTATGATCCTTATTTACATTCAATTTATTCTTGATTTATTTAAGTTACCCTTATTCGTTGACAACAAGATATATGATCCCCAAATTACATCACTTTTTAGAACTTTTCGATTATAGGATATTTGATCCTTGATAATATCCTAAACTATTTGACATAATCTAATATATATTTTCAGTCTTAACTTAGGAATTCAAAGAAATTGTATCATAACAGTTGACAGGTAAAGATACACAAAATTAACAACACAAGATAGTCAAAAGGTTAAATTTTATTTATTTATCAAAGGTTAAACCCTTTAGAGGTTGTCAAAATTGCCAACCCAAGTTTCTACCAGCAAAACGTTGCCCGTCCACTTGGGTTGGCAAAGGGTGTCCATACTAAGTGATTGATAAGTGCAGGAAATAAGAGCGAGGGGCATCAAAGGCTTCATCCTCCACAAACAGAAGGACCCATCCACCTTTGTTACCCCCTATTGTTCGAAGGATCGGTGATCCTTAAACCTAAAGCTATTGTTTAAGTACAGACCATTGTTTTAAAAACATCATCAACACAAAAAACCAAACCATAAAAAAATGGGCTCGGGCCACGTCTAGAAATTTCCATTATCGCCCATTGCTGCAGCCTACATCTTCGCTGCATCACTGTAACACCCCGTGTTTTCGAAGTCAAGGTCAAAGTCAACGACCGATTTCGCGCGACTTGACTCGTAGTAAATTTCTTTTATGTGTTTATTTTAGTTGTATTATGTGGAGTAAGTGTCTATAATTACAATCCTCGACGTATGTTATTCGCTATCTAATCGACCTACGACTGTGAACTATAAGAAGTAACAACGCGATAAAGTTAACTAAACGATAATCAAACTATGCCAATCAAATCGACATCGAATCAAATCGCAACTCGAAATACGCATTTTGGTTACAAATATACTTGTGTGTGTACCTTATGTGTTACTTGTGCATGTTTAATTTATGTATGTGTGGGAATCAATCGAAACGCAATCAAATCGAAACTCGAAATGCAATCGAACTCAATCGAAATCGAACTATGATAATTTGTGGAGAAGAGATAGTGCTAGATATAGTGGTTGGGATTAAAAGTAATTTGAATAGGAAATTCTACCGCATCGAATCGCTCGCAATTTCAATCGAAACAACAAAAATCGCCGCGTCGAACACCCGAACCAAGTGCCATCCGGCCGGATTGCCATCCGACCGGGCTGTCACTTGACCTGGTGCCAGATGCCATCCGACCGAGATGATATCCGACCGGATAAGCCATCCGAGCGAGATGCCATCCGACCGGCCTACCCTTTCCTCTTTGGGTAACCCTATAAATACCCATGTCACTTTCATTCTTTCTACTTTTGGAAACTCTCTGACCAACCAGCCTGTGCTCCTCACCTTTTCTTCGATTTCTCTCAAATCCGGTAAGATCTCGTCCTAAATCTTGTACTTTCTTAATCTACACGCACTCCTACACCTTTCTATCTTTTAAATCTTAACTTTTAACCATGAAATCACCAGATTTGAGGTGTTCTAGGATGACGTCATCATGTGTTCTTGAAGAACTTCATGTTTTGGCCTCAATCCACCAAGAACAACTTAGATCTAACTGATTTCCATACAAATAAACAAAGATCTTGCATAGATCTAAACACGTTCATGGTGAAAAAGGATTGAAAGATGGTTTCTAACTTCCTTACAACTCTTTTACACTCAATACACTCAAAAACCGATAGAATCGTACTTTGTTCTAGTCTTCTACTAATTCTTAGTGTCGTGCTAGCTCAAGATCTGGATTCTACTCACGAGACCACCGATTTCGGGTTAACCAAGAACAACCGTCTTGAACTGGTTAACTGTCGAACTAGGGTGATTCCTGTTTGATCGGGTCACTTTGGACAAGATGGGGTTCTGTTGGTTAGCACGTTGTCAAAACATCTCGATAAAAGCAACAAACAATCAAAACGACCAAGTGAAAGACGAACGGAACGACCAGCACAGAGTGCTATCCGACCGGACTACTGTCCGAACGGATAAACCATCCGAGCGACTAAGTCATCCGAACGGCTTACACCTTGACCAACTTTATCAGAAGTTTGAGTATTGAACGAATTGCTATCTGATTGGACTACCAATCCGACCGGATTACTCTTCGGATCATGAGATACTTGGACTTTGTAGGATCGTTTTTACGACCAAACGAGTCGTTCAGAAGAGTTTTTGCTCAATACGAGAGGCGGAAACAAACGTATCGAGGTGATTCAGCTTGCAATTCACTTTAAACTGTCTTTTTATTGATATAACAACGTTTTACAGCGAGTAGACACTTCGGCAGCAGTTTGACTCTGAAACCGGAAAGTTACAAATGAATTGGCACGACAGGTATTTGTAAGCATGGTTATTTCATACGAAACAGTACAAACGAAATCAGTTTCACACGAAATAGTGATTTCGTGCGAAATGCCCATAAACACACTTTTCTCGTATTTCGTGCCCTAATCTATCTAATCTAACACAAGACTCGATACAAGACGAAGTCGACAGACATATGCACCAACAGACTCCCCCTTGGATGTTGACGAAGTCTTCAGTGTCGAGTCTTCAATCTTCAGTCTTTATCAGTCTTCTTGTTCTCTCCCGAAGTATCTAACAATGTAAAACATCCTCAAACTCTAACTCTTCTCTTTTCTCTTTCACTTTCTCTACTAGAATCACAACCTGGCTCTGTACTCCTCTTGATCAGGTCTTTTGATTCCTTAAGTTCTTCAGCATCATCAACTTTCGTGAACTTCAGGATCTGAACTTGGCTCTCAATCTTCAAACTCCCCTTTGTTAGCAGACTCCCCCTTAAGTTGTACTTGGGATCATAGCCTAGCTTTTATAGAATCAGGATCATAATCTGGCTCTCTATTTCACCAAAATCAAGAACCTGACTATCCTGCACACATCTCTATCTCACAATAAATTTCACAAATTTAAAATTTTACAAATTTAATCTCCGCTTACCACATGAAAAATCAGTTATAAATCCTCATTTGAAAATATCATTCAAAATGATTTAACATTTAAAATCTCTAATAACCAATTGTAAGAAAATCTTTTCAAAAACACTTTCCCAAACCTGTTCATCATGTTTAGCACTCGGAATTTTGAAAATCAGCTCTCCAACATCAGTTGTCGAAAATCTTTTTGTATTTTTCAAAATTTTATGCTAAAACACACTGAAAATCTTTTTAAATTTTTGAACTTGAAAGAAAATGCAGTAAAGAAATATTTACAAACAATATTTTTATGAGTTTGTATAAGAGGATCATCTCAGTTTTTGAGAAAAATCACCAACACCGTTAAGCTTTAAACATTTTAAGTTCTAAACGATTCACTTAGATTGTCAGTATACTAATCCACTTAAATTTTCACACAAAGTTCAACAGTTTCGATATACGAGATTAATGTTTTAGAGACTTAAACTTATTCGCGTGTCCCACCTCAGAATATACTCCCGTATCCAGATACCAATATTCAGTCTTACAGTTGAGTATACCTAGATGATATCTGTAAAGGGTTAAATGTGAGGGCCATGAAATCTCAGGCTATTTCTTCCACAAAATCAGAGAGATGATGGCTTCGACTTTAGGTGTGTTCCCTTTAGAGAATCTTTTCTTCAACAGCACATGATTAGCATTTTGCAATGTTTCATCATTTTTTATGCTGAGGGTGATGCTATTATTTCAAGCAAGCGAAAAGTATTATACGGGGACTAGGCCATTGATTCCGCAAAATCAGAAGTCCCGGAATAATACCCCAGATATCACTAAGCATAAAGACCTAGTATCTCAGAAAGAGGGATCTTTCAAACAAGATTTCGGGGGTAACCCATATATCCGAGAGATGTTCCCTTCAATATAAGTAAGTTTGAAATTTAGGTTTATATCTCGACACAATCTACTAAATGTGCAAAAACCTACTGGCATATCATCAGTGAGACCGTTTATCACATTTTACTTTCCAATTCTTTAGCATGTTGTGATAGTCCACTGATGTACTATCATTTCCTCTTTTCTCAACAAAACTCATTTTTGATTTTATCATGTTTTTGACTTTTTCAAAATTTCTAATGTTTTTGGATTTTCTGAAATTTCTTACTCCCCCTAAAATTCAAAAGCATTTAAAAGAAATTTGAAAACAAACTGTACAAATAACGTGACAAGCTGATATCAAATCACTTCAATTCGCCATCCACTTTGGCATATAACAATCAGAACTCCCCCTGTCAACAAACAATTTTCCCATTAAGATTTCAAAACACTTAAGTTTGTTTTAATCAGAATGGTTTTTCTGGAAAATAAGTTTTGTTGAATTTCACAAACATCTTGTAGGTTAGGGGATCAATTCATCACCTTGTTCTTTCATTTTAAACCTTTAAAAAAAAATATACCATTTTTAAGTTTAATCAACAAATACCACTTGTAGGAAATCAAGTACAACTTAATGTCCCTGATTTACCACTTGTAGATTCTTTACAAACACAATTATCAAGAATGATGCCAATTCCTACTCCACACTTACCAACCTGGGAGTTCCGGCAAGTCATACTTTTCACATATGAAAAACAGACATCCAAGCCTGACCAAACTTGGATGTTACCTCCTCATTTTCACTCGGGGTATAAGTTGCCTTCTTTAATTCATAAAAATCTTTAACCCCTTTAACCTTTCCATCAATCATTTTTCCAAAAATATTTTTCACATTTCCATTAAAAACCTTTTCGACATCAACTTCTTTCTTCTCAGAATAGAATTGATTCGAAATCTCAACCTTTCCAATTTTTTGTTTAAAATTTTCAGCCCTTAATGGTGGAAAATTGACATCATCCATTTGCGGAACTGAATTTTCTTCCTTTTTAATAACTTGTGGCTCCTCTGACTTTGTGGAATCAGATTCATCGCCAGATTTCACAACTGTTTTCTTAGCAACCCATGTTTGGTTGTTAAGATTAACCCTTCTTTTGTAAAACCTTTTCGAACATTCACCAACTTCATATGTTTAATTTTTAAACACTTTGAATTTTTCAGTTGGTGGTTCAGTTTTATCAACAATCTTTTCTTTAAGTTTAGAAACAACTTCTTGTTTTGTGTTGGTAGCGATTGGACAGTTCCAGGCGATGTGACCAACTTCTTGACATCGGTAACAGGTTCTTGTCTCTTTTCTCAGATGAACTCCATTCTTCTCAAACTTTTGTTTCTCTGCAAAGAACTCTTTGTTTGATTGCTTCCAGAATGAGCTTTTTTCTTCGTCCTCCGAACTTGCTCCTGAAACAAATACATATTTTTTGTTTATAAGTTTTCTCATTTTTATGATTTTTCGGTGGAATAAAACCCAAACCCTTCTTTTTGAAATTACCGTTATGGTTTGATTTCTTTCGATAACCTGAACCAAAACTGTAACCCTTTTTCTTGTTTAACCTTTGTTGATCTCTTGAGGTGTAACATCTTGGTTTTTCAGAAAGATTTATATCTTTTATTTCAGAAATATTAATTTCTGTTAATTTGAAAACCTTTTTTATCATTTCTGGTTTAACACCTCTTATTGGAAATTCCTTATCAGAATATAATTTGTCTGAGTCACTCAAAGTATATGCAACTTTGAATGGTTCGTCATTCAAATTAGATTTTGATAACAAGAATTCTTTATTGTAAACCCTTTTGACCGACGACTTAGGACTGTCAACTGATGATCTTGAATTCTTGGACTCAGACTTTGACTCTGATTCCTCATCTTTATCCAACACCTGATCGACCACCTTTTTTATTAACTCAGACTCATGATCAGTGTCAGACGATGTGAATGTGACGTCAATATTTTCTGGTAACTCATCAGTTGTTTCGGACTTTAACTTTATATTGACTGCCTTTTTTACTTGCTCCTCATTTGGTTTTCTGGGAGAATAACCTTCCCAAATCGGAGGCGGACACTTGTTATAATTTGCACTTTGTTTCTTACCAGTATCCTTTTCTTCAGTCTTCTTGTCTTGAAAGGCTTCCATACCTGCAACAGTTGGATAAATTCTATCAATCAAATAATCAGAACTAGAAAAACTTTGCAGTAATCTTCTGATTCTTTCATTTTCTATCTTTTCAGTTTCCAACTCTTGCTTCATCTTTGCACACTCTTCAATATAGTAGTTAATGGCCTTCTGCTTTGACATCATCACAACATTCATCATTGTTAAAGCATCTTCTCTTTCAGAATTTGTCTTTTGTAGACCATTCACTGTTCTATTCAACACATCATACGATTCTTTCACATAATTGAGATCGAACAATAACTTTTCTTTCATCTTGTCCAACTCACTCAACTTCTCATCTTTCTCTTCACACTGCTTGCATGACTCCAAACACTTTAGACAAGGTTTGATGACTTCAACAATCTTTTCAACTTCAATAATCTTTTCAACTTCAACCATTTTCTCATCATCAACTGCCTTTATAATTTCAACCACCTGCTCAGTAACTTTAACTTCTTCACTTTGTTCAGAAATCTTTTCCTGAGCAACACCTTCACTCCTCATCTTTTTCTGTTCCTTTGCTGCTCGTTTCTCCTTTAGCTTTTCCAAACGATCTACAAAATAAAATTGAAAACTTTCAGGAGATAAATGAGTTTTTGCAATATTAATATGCATTTCTTCCTCATCATCACTGTCATCAGTTAATGATTGATCAAACACTTGTGTCTGTTCTGAACTATCATCTGAAGAACTAGATTCATCATCTTGATTCTTCCCATCATCAGCAAACACTTTCATCCATTCTTTCATCAAATCTGGTTCTTGAACTATCTGTGCAATTAATGCAACTGTTTTTGAATCAGGTGGAATATATTTATCCCAACTAAAACCTTCTGCCACTTTTTCATCATCTTGATCAATTATACCAAAATAAGCTTTCTTATTTGATTCTTCGGTTGCCTTCCTAGCATGTGCAGTCTTTGAATCTTGTGATTGAAATGGTTGTTGAGCAACTTGTTGATATATAGCTTTTTGATAATAATCAATACTACCAAACGGATTCTTTGCTCCACTTGCTTCTCGATTAGTACATTCCCTCTTGAAATGTCCTTTCTCCCTGCATCGAAAACAAGTAACTTTAGATTTATCAAAACCCAAAGTAGAAACATTTGCATCTAAGAAATCATCTCTTCCTGTAATCATCTTGAATTTTTCTGCTCTCCTCAGAACACATGCTAAACACCATTTAATGTCCATAAGCTCCATTTCCTCGGCATCGATCTGATCGTAATCCTCTTTTGTCAACATAGGATTTCCGATTCTTCCTGCAACCAATCATTCATATGATTCTAACACTGTAGCTAGCAATGACATATGACTTTTAGCTACTTCTTCAGAAAAATTTTGACCATTCTGAAGATGCAACGCGATGTTGCAGTGTAATACATGACCATTACTGCTGTTTAACCTTTGGAACTGATGACTCGAGGTTGATCCCTTTGGATTAACACTTGGGTATGAGGAAAATCCACTGCTGATGTTTGGACTTTGATTGATTGATCCAGATGAGTTTTCTGCACTGAAAGCAGTTAGGATTTTTGGACTTACTTCGACATTCTAAACACTCCCTTTGAGTACATCTTAACATCTTGTTGTGCACTTGGATTGCTCATTCTAGCAATCTTTTGTTGCTCAAGATCTTGTCCTTCAATCTTTTCGATGAACTGAGAAATTGTCAAGCCATCATATTCTCCAGTATTCTTTAATATCATAAAAAATGTACCCCATTCTTTCTGAGGTAAAGCATCAGCTAATTTGTCAACCCATTCATCATGATCTTTGTTGATATCTAACAATGACATTGACCGTACTAAGTGACAATATCTTTCAATCAATTTCTTTGTATCTTCTCCCGGCAAACTTGTAAATAAATCAAATTCTTTCTTTAACAATGATTTTTTACTCTTGATCATCTTCTCACTTCCCTCAAACTTAATTCGAAGTGCTTCCCAAATAGAACGTGAAGTCTTATCATGTTGAAGCAATATGAATATGTCTTCTTTAATAGCTTGCTGGAGTAAACTAATCATCATCTTTTCTGCTTTGTACATGTCTCGTTCTTTATCCGTAAATTCAAAAATCTTTTTTTCAACTCCCAAATCTGTACGTGGTAATACATATTTTTTCTCAACACACTCCCAAGACCTCAAATGATTAGCTTGGACCCAATTTTCAAACCGATCTTTCCAACCATAATACTCCTCAATGCCCATTAGCTTCGGGGGTTTTTGCAAAGTTCCTGTTTCATTTTCCATGTTCATGCTTTGAGCAATGGCAGTAGGAGTAGTCGGGGCAGTAGCAAATGCATTATAAAATTCTTCTTCCATGATTTGGTAACAAGTTTCACAAAATCAGTTTTTCAAGCGAAATCAACCCTTTCAAACGAAATGATCTTTTCAAACGAAATACCATGTTCAAACGAAATGACCTGCAAGACAACTTCAAACGAAATGAGTTCACACGAGATGAGATGCTTTCATACGAAATAGGTGATTTCGTACGAAATGAAATACTTTCATACAAAATAAGGTATTTCGTGCGAAATGAACCAACTTTCAGCTGATTTCGTGCGAAATAACAGACTTTCACATGAAATGAAGACACTTTGGTATGAAATAGTGATTTCGTACGAAATAGTTCACACTATATGCTGAATTCGTGTGAAATGAAGGATCTATTCCGTGCTAAATACTGCTGATGTCATCATGTCGGCCAGATTTTTGTCCAATTAAACAGGTTTTAGTTCGATTTTAGGTCTGAAACTTTCAAGGCTTTGTTAAAACACAGTTTCGCATATAATGTATGAAAATCAAGCCATTTTAACCGTCAAATCTTGTTTTTATTTTGAAAAGAAGGTGTAGAAATCAAAATTTTGAGCTGAATCAGTAAGAACTCTTCCTCCTGAGCTCTGATACCACTTGTAGGATCGTTTTTACGACCAAACAAGTCGTTTAGAAGAGTTTTTGCTCAATACGAGAGGCGGAAACAAACGTATCAAGGTGATTCAGCTTGCAATTCACTTTAAACTGTCTTTTGATTGATATAACAACGTTTTACAGCGAGTAGACACTTCGGTCGCAGTTCGACTCTGAAACCGGAAAGTTACAAATGAATTGGCATGACAGGTATTTATAGGCATGGTTATTTCGTACGAAACAGTACAAACAAAATCAGTTTCACACGAAATAGTGATTTCATGCGAAATAGCCATGTGATTTCGTGCGAAATGACTTTCATGTAATTTCGTGCGAAATGCCCATAAACACACTTTTCTCGTATTTCGTGCCCTAATCTATCTAATCTAACACAAGACTCGATACAAGACGAAGTCGACAGACATATGCACCAACAGACTTTAACACTCGAACAATTTTCAACATGTTCAATGCACTAAGGAGGCCACCCGACCGGACTGCTGTTCGATCGAGTGACAACCTGCTGTGGATTTGTTCTCATTAAGTAACATTGCCACTTAAGTCACCGTCCGATCGACCGATTTGAAAGGTAGAGATACTTCAATGTTTTCAAAATGCTACAACGAAAACTTCAAAGGACAAGCCATTATACATAAACACATCAAAGGCAGAAACAATCCACTCAAATAGTCATCCGACCGGACAATCTGTCCGACCGGATGACCATCCGAACGGATTGTCATCCACACGACTGGACCATCCGGTCGGATTACCATCCGACCAAGCTGCTGTCCGAGCCACTTACACTTTGCATCGTTTCACGCGTCACTAATCGTTATGCTGTCAATCTGTTCAGGCTAATCCTACTCTCTAGCGCTCCCTTCAATCCACCATCACTGTGAGTATACTCGATCCCTTTTTGCTTTATGCACTTTTGGGTGTTACATACGTTACGAATATTCAAATCACAATAAACACACTACTCAATACTATTTGAACGCTAACCGTTAATGCACGTTATACGTGGCTTATGAATGCTTGTTTGTTTTGTTTACACATGGAATGCTGTCTACCTGCCTTAGCAACGTTAGTACTATAGTTTGGACTCAACACCTATTCGCAGGGGTTGTTAAGGACAATTACTTGCATAGATTACGGTGGTAATCATTTATTGTGAACTGCCTCAGGCAGTCAACCCGCAGTCATTGGTATCGATGGATCTATGTCGATAACTAACATGCCTCATTTCACTATGTGTACGTGCTGGTTATGCGTTAACGAAATTCGAACTCTATATGCTATTATCAAACTTGTATGCTCACCTTTATATTATATGTATTGACTTTATTTTAACGGATGTGACAGGTGCTTAGGATGCACATCTGCTAGGAAATCGAGGCTAGAATAAGGCTCTAGTGGCCAACAAATAGTTGTCTGTACAAATTAAATCAAGGGTTACTAGAAGCAGATAAACAATTGCTCTATTTAAATCTGAGTTTTCGAAACATAACTATTTGCCTAGATTTTGTCTGTAATAATTTGTTTACCTTTTGAGACATGGTATGGGACATGTTACTTTAAATTGATTGGTAATGATAATTGTTATGGAAACTTCTGGACAATCTGTTTCGCTCAGTGCCATACCCCGATGT
>JARYGA010054035.1:0-36319 GCA_030545235.1 Helianthus tuberosus | reverse complement strand
TATACTTCTCATGAGTATTTAGTGTATTTTTAAGTCTTAATACACTAGCACGTATAACACATACTATATAAACTTAGCACAAAAGTTGGTGATCAAATAATATATACTTAATATCCATTTTTATTCTTGAAGAAATCCTTATTTCTTATCACCAAAAATTAGGGAAACCTTGGTAATATTTCTAGATACATTTTTAGGGAATAAGTTTCTCAAAAACTTATATTTTCTAAGTGTCAAAATTTATAAAAATTTTGACAGAGTTTCCCCTAAAAATAGAGGTTTTCCATGTTTTCAAAACATGTGTTTATTTTCTTTTAAAATCATCAACAACCAACTTCTCAACAACAATCAACAACAATATCTACTAATTTCTCTATTTCATGAACTTGAGAATTCACAAAAGTGTGTAGTAACTTACTAGGACATTTAGTAAGTATTGTTATCTTTAAAAATATGATTAGTTCCTTAAAAACTTTATTTTTAAAGAGTATGAAGTTTCACAACTTCTAGTCAAGATTTACAAAAATATTTCTTTGTTAAACTTCCTTGTTACACAAGTGTTTACACACTTGTTTATTTACTAAAAATGCTTCTAGTTCGGATAAGATCCGGGTTTTAACAAAACTAATATTTCTGCTTGGTTCTTCCGAAAAACCACTTGTAGGTCTTTAGATCTACTAGTTTAGAATCTTATTTTACAAGAAAAATTATATTTTCACAAGTTCGTGTTTCATGAGTGGAAGGGTTCTCCATCTTTTATAATTTTTACACTAACACACTACTAGTTCATGTTCTTGTACATGATCTAGTATGGTTAGATGATGATCCATCCCACTTTTAGTAACAAACAACATCAAATAATCATAACTAGACAAGTTTCACAAGATTTACACAACTAGTTTCTTTTTATCCAACATATTCATCTTACTTTCAAGACTTTAAGTTATGATCTTGTGTGTTCTTGATTTTTAACCGTTAAATCACTTATTAACCACTTTAAACAAGAACAAGATGGTGTTTAGAAACACTTACTACTAGCTCGAGGCTAGGGAAGAAACAAGGCGTAAACAAGGTGGATAAAAGAAATATAGAGAGGTCCTTGAGCTTCCGAAAGCACCGGGTCTCCTTGTATGTCACCTTGCACCTTGGTACGTATGTAAAATGGTTGAACAAGACTTGAAGGTAGTGATGGTGATGATGGTTGTGTTCGGCCGAAGATAGGCAAGAGAGAAAGAGAGAGAGCTAGTTGGTGGGTGTTGGATGAAATGAAGGTTATAATCTCTTGAGTTTACTTATAGTCCAAATTCACTATTATCCAACATACAATGTGCTATCTAGATACTAAACACAAGTGATTATAATAATCAAAGAAATGGGTGGTGTGTCACCACATGGGGAACCGATCGGATGAGGGGGGTATATGGTTGAATTTTGATGATATAGTTAAGTGTCTAGTTAGTTTAGTTAGGGTGTTAATTAGGTTGCTAGTGTGTAGTATAATATAGCGGGTGTTAGGATGTTCGGGGACCCTAACTAGCTCAGAAAAGTAGAAACAATGCTTCTAGCATTATTTTGGTGTTCCGGGTATTATCCGGTTGTTCGGTTATACACCGGTTCGTTAAAGTGCTAAATTACACTTTTTAGTGTCTTTTAAGTACCTTTTTGTATCCTTTCAATTCCCAACACTTGGGGAAGTATTCTGGATAATAAAACGAAATTTCTGCATGATATTCATGTTGTTAAATGCTGTTTAGAGCTGAATTTACTAAAATTCTGCACTTAAAGTGCGTTTCGGGTGCTTTTTAGTGCTTATTTTTGCTTTCACAAGGTATATATGTAAACCCTTGTATGTATTCTTGGGTTTTAATGCATTCTTGTCGTTGGACCTACACCTAGGCTCCAATTCTAATGCCTGACTGCTTTTTGCAGTTCTGTTGACACAGTGTCTTACCGGTGAGTTTACTAGTAATTATGACGCAACGCTCTCGTTTATGCATAAAGCAATATTTTGTAGTATACAATGTGCATGAATTCACTTGTTTAGCATGTAATCAGTCAATGTTGACATCTAGGCACATAATTGCAGTCATTAAATAATAATTAAAGTGTACGGAAATTACCGGTTTGGTGCCAGTTGTCACATTGACTACCGTGAATTGAACAAAGTCACGATTAAGAATCAGTACCCATTACCGAGAATCGATGATCTGTTCGATCAACTGCAAGGAGCTCGATTTTTCTCTAAAATCGATTTAAGGTCAGGATATCATCAATTAAAGGTACATGAAGAGGATATTCCTAAGACCGCTTTTAGAACAAGGTATGTCCATTATGAATTCACTGTCATGCCATTTGGTTTAACCAATACCCCAACCGCATTTATGGACATGATGAATCGAATATGTAAGCCATATTTGGATAAATTCATAATTGTTTTTATAGATGATATTCTAATTTACTCTAAGAGTAAAGAGGAACATGCAAACCATTTGCACGCACTTTTAGGTCTATTAAGAAAGGAAAAGCTTTATGCTAAATTTTCAAAGTGCGAGTTTTGGTTAGAACAGGTACAGTTTCTTGGACATTTAGTCAATCATGAAGGAATTCATGTGGATCCAACAAAGATCGAGGCGATTACTAAATGGAAAACCCCTGAGTCACCAACCGAGGTTAGAAGTTTCTTAGGATTGGCCGGTTATTATAGAAAATTTATTCAAGATTTCTCTAGAATAGCCATTCCTTTAACTAAGTTAACCTGTAAATCCATTAAGTTTGAATGGGGACCAAAACAAGAAGAAGCTTTTAGAATTCTTAAGCAAAGATTAACCCATACACCCATACTAGCGTTACCAGAAGGAACTGAAAACTTTGTAGTCTATTGTGACGCTTCTAAACTAGGTTATGGATGTGTGTTAATGCAACGCCAAAAGGTTATAGCTTACGCATCTAGACAACTTAAAAATCATGAAGAGAATTATTCAACCCATGATCTAGAGTTAGGAGCTATAATTTTTGCTCTTAAGATTTGGAGACATTACCTTTATGGTAGTAAGTTTACCATATTCACTGATCATAAAAGTTTAAGGTATGTTTTCAGGCAGAAGGAATTGAATACGAGACAAAGACGGTGGATGGAGATGCTTAGTGATTATGATTGTGATATCCAGTATCATGAAGGGAAGGCAAATGTAGTGGTAGATGCTTTAAGTCGAAATTATCATGAAAAGCCAAAAAGGGTACGTTCTCTTAAATTAAATCTAAAAGTGGATTTAAATGATCAAATCAGAAAAGCACAAGAATCAGTAATCAAGGATGATACTGAAAAACTAAAAGGTATGATTAAGGAATTAGAACAAGGAACAGATGGAATTTGGAGATTCCATAAAAAGAGAATGTGGATACCTAAATTAGGAAACCTACGTCACAGTATATTAGAAGAAGCCCATAAGTCTAAGTATACGATGCATCCAGGAAGTGATAAAATGTACCAGGATTTAAGGAAGAATTTCTGGTGGATAGGAATGAAGAAGGACATAGCAGCCTATGTTTCTAAATGTTTAACTTGTTCACAAGTTAAAGCTGAACACCAGAAACCCTCAGGTTTGTTACAGCAACTAGAAATGCCAGTGTGGAAATGGGAATTAATAACAATGGATTTTGTTACTAAATTACCCAAACTAAGGAAAGGTAGTGATACAATCTGGGTGATTGTGGATAGGCTAACCAAGTCAGCTCATTTCCTACCAATGAAAGAAACTTTCAGTATGGAACAGCTAGCTAAATTGTATGTAAATGAAATCGTTTCTTTACATGGAATTCCTTTATCAATTGTTTCTGATAGGGATAGTCGATTTACCTCTCATTTTTTGTCAAGTTTCCAAAAAGCCATGGGAACCAAGTTAAATCTAAGCACAGCTTATCATCCCCAAACGGATGGACAAAGCGAAAGGACAATTCAGACGATGGAAGACATGCTTAGAGCTTGTGTAATTGATTTCGGAGGTAATTGGGACGATCACTTACCTTTAATAGAATTTTCTTATAATAATAGTTATCACACAAGTATCAATGCTGCACCATTCAAAGCACTTTATGGGCGAAAGTGCCGAACCCCAGTCTGTTGGGCAGAAATTGGGGAAAAGCAACTAACTGGACCTGAGATAGTGCAAGAAACAACCGACAAGATCATTCAAGTCAAGGAACGACTGAAAGCAGCACGTGATCGACAGAAGAGTTATGCTGATAACCGACGAAAACCATTGGAATTTCAAGTAGGAGATAAAGTATTGTTGAAAGTCTCTCCTTGGAAAGGAGTAGTAAGATTCATCAAAAGAGGAAAGCTAAGTACCAGGTATGTTGGATCTTTTGAGATTATTAGAAGAATAGGACCTGTAGCCTATCAGCTACAACTGCCAGAGGAAATGGCAGGAATACATGATGTGTTTCATGTATCTAATCTCAAGAAATGCTTAGCTGATGAATCGCTAATAGTACCTCTTAAGGATATAGAGGTAAATGAACAACTCAAGTTTGTAGAAAGGCCTCTACAGATTGAAGACATGAAAGTCAAGAACCTCAAGCATAAAAGATTAGTTTTGGTCAAAGTAAAGTGGGACTCCAAAAGAGGACCCAAGTACACATGGGAGCTTGAATCTGAAATGCAAAGGAAATACCCACACTTGTTTCAGTAGATCTCGAGGACGAGCTCTAAAAATAAGGTGGGGAGGATATAACACCCCTCGATATAACCGACACCCTCATAATTTTTCCGACACCCTAATATATTTTAAAATATCCCAATATATCCCAATATGTCCCAAAATACACCCCATACGCGAAAAAGGGCCTCAAATACATTAAATAGTATTAAAAATAATTAAAAAAACTGAAAATATTAAGTTGAGGCGGGCCGCGTAAAGGACCCTTAAGCCTTACGCGGGCCGCGTGAACTAAAAAACATGGCGCAGCCCGGTGTGGCCACGTGGCCCAACACATGTCGAGTCTAGTTACTGATCCGGATGGGCTACACGTTTGACCAGGGTTGACGCGGGCCGCGTAACCCATGTTCTTGTTTTACGCGGGCCGCGATAAAGTCAAGATGAAGCCCTATATAAGCAGGCCATCGGATTTCATTCGAATTCGTTCAAAGTTTCTTTCTCAATCTCAATTTCTGAATATTAGGCATAATACGCGGGTATTATACCCCCCTAATTTGCGAATTTCTGCTCCATTGTAAGTATTATAACCCTGGATACGTATTAGATACGCTGCCCGATTGATCTAGGGTTCCGTAACGGTTGTCGTGGTTCTGCCCGACGTAGTCGTTGGAATGCCGTCTCGGGGAGGATATTACTAATGTTAAAATGGGTGATTATACTAACGCGTGTGCATTTGTGTAAATTATAGATTGTCACCAGGAAACCCTTACGGAAAATCTAAGACAACAATGTGAGTAATCCTTCTTTTTGTGTAAACCTTTTTGTGAGTTGATCTGCTTTTTGTTACTTGTTTTTACAAAACCTCATTTAATTAATTATATATTAAACAGTTATTGAGTATTTGTAAGAATACAATTATCATGAGTATGTTGGGGTTTTGTACACAAAATTTGTTACCACCTGGTCAAGGAGTAACATTTCCACAAGTCGGGTTCGACAGTACCATGGATGTTAATTGTGATGTCTTGGAAACAAATATAATTGCGGGATCGCCCTCAATACTGTACAATGGGATTTTATTTAAACTTGATTAAACTGGGATTCACTCACCAGTATTTCCCACTAACAAATGTTTTTAAAACGCGTTTCAGGTAACAAACTGTGAAAGCCAAATAGAAGCCAGCTGGACAGCACTGAAGGCTTGGAAAAGTGGCAATAAAGTTACCTAAAATAAAATAGATGTTTTTGTTAAATAAAATAGGATTTATTCCTATGTGTGTACTACGAACTTGGGTTTTAACCCATTTGTTTAATGTTATGAAAATGTGGTATTTTACTCTGATCCAATATTTCCTAACTACGGTCCTGAAGAAAATTTCCGCTGCCAAATTAGACAATACGCGATACCACCGAAACTGGCTCGCGGCCGCCCGTTCCCGGGAATTAGGGATCGGGGGTTGCGATAGTTGTTAAGGACATTACTTCACGTGTTCGCAGTGGTGAACACGTGATGCACACTCGCTACTCTCAGTCAAATTGCAGTCATTGGTATTGATAGGATCTTTGTCGATAACTCACATGCTTCACATTATACGTTGTACATGCTGGTTATGCGTAAACGCTTTCGAACTCTATTATTACTATTAAACTTGTATGCTCACCTTTACACTATGTGTATTGACCTCTATTTTAACGTATGTGACAGGTGTTTGAATGCTTAGGATGCTTGCTTGCTTTCATGGGAATCGAGCTTAGGAGAGTCTAGAAACCCACGAACAATTTATTTAAATCTGAGTTGTCGGAACAGTTTTATTTGTCTTTGAGATATCTATGTCTGTAATAATTGATTGATTGATGGGTTATGGTATGGGACATAATATTAACTATCTAGTAATTTAGTTGTTATGGAATTTCTCTTGGACAATCTGTTTCGTTCAGTGCTGCTCCCCGATGTTTCCGCCATCGGTTGGGGTGTGACAGATTGGTATCAGAGCCATAACTATAGGGAATTAGGAAAGACTCGACCTAGTCCAGGTCGATGTCTTAGAAATGACCTAGTCTATAGTCTAAGTACCAACAGACCAACTTGTGCATACCCGGTATGGGTTTTGTGCGAGCTTACTCGTTACCTCTGGCTAATAAAATGGCGAAAGTCATCCTACAAATCGTCAGTGAGCTGAATGAGAATGCTAACAAGTTCTCGGAGGAGTCCAGGACCGATACTCCTAAAGCCGCTTTTAGCTTCAAGCTGTTCAAAGCCTTCAGACCAAAAGAGTTTACCGGCGAAGATGGTCCTACGGGCATGTTTCAATGGTTTGATTCTATCGAAGTCTACGCACTGTCAGTGCTACCGGCGTCTTCCAATCCCGCGCTCTTGATTGGTGGACGACCGAGAGGAACAAACGAGGAAACGATGCAGCTTTCGGATTGTCATGGGACGAGTTGAAAAACATCATGATGCAAGAGTTATGTCCTCCCCATGAACTCCAAAAGCTCGAGGATGAATTCTGGCACATAAAGCGGGATGGTGGAGATAACGCTGGTTTAACTGCTCACATCAAGCAGTTGAGTATTATCTGCCCTGGTCAGGTTACTACCCCCGATATCACAATCAAGAAGTATATCCGTACTCTTCCGGATTGCGTCGCAGATTTTGTTCAGGCTGCAAAGACGTAACAATCGAGGAAACCTACCTGCTCATCGCCGATATCAATGATAAGCTAGTCAGGGCTGGTTATTTCGACAAAGCCTCCAAGAATCTGCATCAAGTCACAGCTGCTACACCCGCTGAAGCCTCCGCCGCACCGCAATCTTCAAAGCTCTCACGTCATAAGAGGAAGAACAACAGCAGCTCCAGCAACAAAAACTGTGTAGTTACTGCTGCCCCGCTCCAAACAGTACCTGCCTAACCGCAGCCTCAACACCGCCAAGTAGCGGCACCTGTGGTCAATGCACCACCTGCCAAGCGTGCATACACTAGACCACGCCCGCTCTGCCCTACTTGTACTTATCATCACCCGGTGGGTATCGCATGCCAGATCTGCGTTCATTGCAACATGTACGGCCACTTCACCACAAACTGCCGTACTGGTCCTCGACAAGCTCCAGTTCCAGCTCAAGGTCAAGCTCCTGCTCAATATGCTCTACTTCCTGCTCCTCAAGGCCATCAAGCAGCTCCAGCACCCGCAGCTAACGCTCGAGTTAGCTTTGCATGTGGTGATCCCAACCACTTTGCAAACATGTGCCCCAACAGGGTAGTGAAACAAGAGCCCTAGCAGCAGCCGCAACAACAACAGCAGCAGCAACAGAAGCAACAACCAGCAGCCCGCGGACGTGCTTTCAACATCAATTCCCGCCTGGCTTAAGCAGACAACAATGTGGTTAATGTTACGTTCCTTGTGAATGGTATATATGCTTCGTGTTTATTTGATACTGGAGAAGATAACTATTTTGTATCGTTTGAATTCGAAAAGCTCCTTGATGTGTGCGGTGTGTTATGGTTTTTATTGTATATTTTAAGCCCTTTAACACTTTTTTTTGCCAAGTTTTAAATTTATAAAACACGATATTTACTAACACCAAACACACATATGGGTATGTGCACCCATCGTGAGCGTAGTATAGTGTTGGTAAGATACCGAGGTCATCCAAGGACACAAGAGCTTTTAATACCGGTTTATCCTCAACGTCTAATCAAATCAAAAGTTTAGAAAAAGGTTTTAAACTAATAAAAATAAAACTAACTAAAATGCTGAAAAATAAAATAAAAATAAAAAACAGATAGACAAGATGAATCACTTGGATCCGACTCGTGTTTAGTGTAACCTTTGATTATTTCCGCACTTTTGCACTTTTTAAGAGATTATCTTAGTTATTGTAGTAGGCCCCTCTTCTGAAGGTGACGTTACCCTCAACCCAGTAGTTTGAGTCAGCAAGAATACAATCCTAAAGTGTTGGATTATTGAAAGATAATTAATTAAGTTATTAATACATATTGTGGTAGGCCCCTCTTCTGGAGGTGACGTTACCCTCGGCTAAGTAGTCTGAGTCAGCAGGGATACAGTCCTAAGTAGCCGGGTTAAAGTATTAATAGTAGTTTACATATGAGGGGATCAAGGAGTTCGGACCCCCGCCATCCAATACCAGTGGGTATTGAAGGAGGTCCTACTAAAGTTGACCCAGGTCCTTGCAGGATCTGTACACTGAACAAGGCAAGACTCTTACCAAACCGTCCCCTTAACCCCCGACCAGGTAGCCAACATACCTCCATATAGACCGTGGAGATATGAATGGTAAAAATCTTTTATTTTATACAGATAGTAAAATAATGCCAAGACACCACGAAGAAACGATAAGGAAGACTCACCTTCAACATAAGAAACTAGTTATTAAAGTCATTAATACAGAACCAAATAAAAAGTAAGAAAAGATTAAAAATAAAAAGTATTACACTAAACACTTGTATTCACCAAGTGATGTAAGAGACTTAGGCAAACATGGCCTTTGATTGTCAAGAACTCTTACGATCAATCTTGGATCCCGAGACTACTACACACACTCTATGATGGATGATGGATGATGGTGGTGGATGTGGGTTGTGATGGTGGTGGAGGGTGGGTGTAGTGTGAGAGAGGTGGTTTGCCAAGGGATGGTTTGCAAATGAGCCAAGCACCCCTATTTATAGCCTGCACAGAAGCCCGGACACGGCCCCGTGTCCATTGGGCACGACCCCGTGTCCACCCTTCTTCTCTTTCTTCATTAAATGCAGTTTGTCTGTATTAGTTGACCACGCCCCCGTGTCCGCTGGGCACGACCCCGTGTGCAGAAGCGTATCTGTACTATCAAGATTTCCTCAGATTCTGCGAATCTTAGAGTTGACCACGGCCCCGTGTCCGCTGGGCACGCCCCCGTGGTGGGTGATAGAAGCTTCTACAACTTTGTCTTTTCTACAGATACTTGGGCACGCCCCCGTGCTCACTGAGCATGGGGCGTGTTCAGCCTTTTGTTCTCTTGTTTTGCTTGGGAAGATACTGTCGAGGGGTCGGGCATGCCACGTTTATTCCTTTTCTTGTATTTATGCTGGATTTGGCTGCATTTTTGCTTCTTTTGTTCATTTGAGCTCTTTTAACCCTGAAAATACAAAAGGAAGACAAAAGCACACTTTTTCCAACATTAGTACTAAAAAGGGTTAGTTTTATGTCTCATTTCATGTAATTTATATGTTGCATTTTGCAAACATCAAATACCCCCACACTTGAATCTTTGCTTGTCCTCAAGCAAAACTCTTTATAATGTGGCTTACACTCCCAAATGGAATAGGTAGAAGAGAAGGTTTTGGGCTTGTCATAGAGTGTCGGGATTTCCAAGATTCTTTATTAAGTTTTATTTTTATTTATTTACAATCCTATTCGTCATGATTTATTTAAAACATTACATAAGATAAATTACTTATTAGGGCATAACATGCCTCTTTAAAATTCCATTTATATACTAGTTCACATACCTCACGGGGGATCACTCAACACTCGGCCGAAGGTGTATTTTTGTGAAAACTCTCGAGAGCGGCATGGAACTTACTCCTACCATAAGCTTGCCAAGCAATCAATCCTCCTCCTTTTTAACTATACACCTTTGTAAATATCAAGAGGACTTTGGGGAAGGGTTAGGCTTGGGTTAAAGGTAGGTGGTTGGGTTAGTGGTTAGTAGAAAAGGGCAAAAGGCGTAAAAAGCATCGGTTTTCATAAGACTTTTTTTTGTAACTTTCTATTTTGATGAAGCAATTTTTCAAACAAAGTTCTTTTTGATAAACTTGTTTGTTTATTTCTTTTGGCTTCATCATCATCATTTTTTTTTTTTGATAAGGAAGTCATAAGAAAAACCGAGCTTTGTTACTAAAATAAAAGGATTTAAAATGAAAAAGGGTTTTGGTGGGTAAAAAGGGTGTTTGATTTGGGTTAAGAAATGAAAAGGTTTAGGCTCAAAGGGGTTAACTAGGGGGATTTTGGGTAGGTGGTAAAAAAAATAATAATAATAATGGTGTAGAAATAAAAAGGATTAGTCCTAATGCCTCCATCATTTATTTACTCGGGTTTAAGTTGGTAAGGACCGGTAATGTATTGTCATGGCAAGTTCTAGAGTCGTAAGAACCAAGCGGCTATTCACACAAAAAACGAAAAATGACCATTTAGTTTAAAGATGTGTATTTATATGCTCAATAAAGGCTCAAAACTCACTTTTTGTGGGAATGGGTTTTTATGTGATCAAGTATATATAATCAAATTTTAACTAGATTTGTCATGCCGTTTCATAATTCTCTTATGTTGGTTCTTTTTATCACGACGCTATCGGTTGTAAATTTGTAAAAATATAACCTTTTTAGAATTTGAAATTCCCAAATTAAACCTAGACAAGTAAATAAAAAAAATGAAAAATTTTTGAAAAAAAATTGGGGTGTTTAGCGGTTCCAATAGAGTTTTGTGTAAGGCTTGTAACTAGGACTTGCAAAATTCAAGGTTTTAGCATCCCCCCCCCCCCCCCACACACTTAAATTACACATTGTCCTCAATGTGTCCCAAAAATAAGTTTTTAGGTTGATTGAATGTGTAAAAAGGTGTGAAAAAACAAAAAAATTATGTTACTGGGCGTCTGGACACGGTCCCGTGGTGTCCGGGCACGGCCCCGTGTTCAGATTGCCAGTAACAGAAAAGAAAGTAAAGTAACATAAGGCTAGACACGGGGGCGTGTTTAGTGAGCACGCCCCGTGTCCAAGTACCTGAACTGGGCAACTTCCTGCAGATGGTTGAGCACGAGCCGCGTTGGGTGAGCACGGCCCCGTGCTGAACTTGCTGTAATGAAGAAAAATCGTCGGGTGGTCCTGTTTTTGTGCATGGGGTGCTGGTGCAAGTTTCCCCTGGTATCCTTCACCATCCCGAGTGTGTTTTTCCCATTACATCATCACCTAAACACCAAATTAATTAAAACCATCATTCATTAAATAGAGAAAGTTACATAATAAACCTAATAAATTAAAATTCTAGATAAATAGGTCAAAAGAAACACAAGGAGTCTAAACCAAGAAGTTCTAGCCTAAAGTTTATTCTACTAGCAAAATTTCTGAAAGGATAATTCTCTCGGTTTGATAAGGCTCGAAAAACTTCTTCCTCCGGATATGGGTTCCTCATACGTCGGCAAGCCATTCCTCTATCTCCCTTGGGAGAAGAAAGGCGGGCTCATTTGCATAAGTTTGAGGGGGTGCCATCTCCACCGGGACTTCTTGCAAATCTTCAAGAGGAGGCTCCGCGGGGATGTTATCCCACCCGGTGGGATTATTGACTCCAAGTGCTAGGTTCCAATCCTCTTGAGGGATGATTGGCTCCATGGGAGGCGTCACAAGAATGTTCAACCTCTGGTGCAAGAGGTTGATTTCTTGAAAACTGTTTTCCAACCCCACCGTAAGATAGTTTATACGGTCTATTAGGACCTCCTCTACCGATGTCATCTTATCTAGAGCTTCACGTAATGCCATCACGTAGCATACAAGAGTTGCTTCAATTGAGGACCTCCGATCTCTTCGACTGTTTCTGGAATGTGCCGACGAAGTTCCACTGTTTTGGCTTGACATTCTATGAAAACGAACTGAAAAGAGTTCATTTTTAATGAAACAGTAACCTCGGACATGGCCCCGTGCTCAATGAGCACGGCCCCGTGTTCACCTTTCTGCAAACTTTTGGATCAAGGAATCTTGGAGTTTCAAATTAGTTTACCAATTTAAGAAGCGTTTTTGAGCAGAAATAACTTAAAACAATGTTATAAAACTTATTTTTAACAAGATTCCTTGAACAAAAACCTAACAAATATCACAATAAAGCTTGGAGTCATGGTGACCTTAAGCTCTAATGGAGGTGTTGAGGTGAGAAATGAAGAAGGGAATGGACAAGAGAGGAAAGGACTAGATGGTTGTTGAGAACCTTCTTTTAGAAAATACCTAGGATGGTATGTGTGAAGATCCCACCAAATCTCTGTCCCTGGAATGGTCCAAATGTACAGGATTCTTGGCTGCATTTATAGAAAATGACAGCACGCTGCACACGGCCCCCCGTGTGCAGACGAAGTCCTGACACATTTTGTCCGTATTCTGACAAAAAGTCAGAAAGGAATCTTTTGCTGGACACGGGGGCGTGTTGACCTGGACACGGCCCCGTGTCGAGAGGCTGTTTATGAAGTTTCATCTATTCCTAAGGAATTCATCCGGATCGGTGGTTCCTTACTGGATGGAATAACCCCAAAGTGCCTGAGATACCTTAATTGCTCTAGATTAAGACGAGAACGCAAGAGGTTGTCGGTGAAGGTGATTCCTATGCTATATGTAGGTGGACAAGTCCAACCATTTCACGGGCTCTCGTTAAAGAAGGTGTATGCCGAATCGCTCAGGTCTATGTATGCACCGAACGAAGTCGATGGAGAGTCCTTCACGGCACAATCGACACAGGGACGACTATCACTCAAGTCCTCACTGGAGTTAGAGGTGATTTCGGGAACAACGAAGTTGTTTTTATTTGAATGCGATCCCAATAATTCTCTTTGGGTATCTTCTTGAGGTGAATTAATGGAATCCATTTCAAGTTCCTTTACCCAATTAAGAATTAAATCTTCTATTTGAAATAATTCATCAAGAAGCATTTCTCCTAGAAGATTCGATTGGGAGCATTCGAGGGAGAGATAGGGATTGTTTTTACTTTCGCCCTTCTTAAGGCTACAGGAAAACAATGGGTCTATATAATGGGGCTTATAATTTAGAAAATAACATTCTAAATCTTTATGAGGGCCACCACATATTTGACACCACGTACCATAAGAGTGCCAAAAGTAAAAAAATATCAGTATCACTCATGTTTGTGTCAGAAATTACCAACCGTCGGGATCTTACGGTTCTGTTTTCAGTAACTGAAACTTGGGCACGGGGCGTGTTGAGTGGGCACGACCCCGTGTTCAGCTTACTGTCTGACTTAAAACAGGATTGCCAGTACCAAAGATTGGGCACGGGGGCGTGTTCAGCGAGCACGCCTCGTGCTGAGTTCTGCAGAAGCTAAAAGTTAAGAAAAATCCTAAAAAAATAGAAAAATAAGAAAAAACGATTAGGCCGTTGATTCCTAACTTTCTTAAAATCCTTGTGTCACCGGCAGCGGCGCCAAAAACTTGATGTGTGCGGTGTGTTATGGTTTTTAATGTATATTTTAAGCCCTTTAACACTTTTTTTTTGCCAAGTTTTAAATTTATAAAACACGATATTTACTAACACTAAACACACATTGGGCAAGTGCACCCATCGTGAGCGTAGTATAGTGTTGGTAAGATACCGAGGTCGTCCAAGGACACAAGAGCTTTTAATACCGGTTTATCCTCAACGTCTAATCAAATCAAAAGTTTATAAAAAGGTTTTAAACTAATAAAAATAAAAATAACTAAAATGCTGAAAAATAAAATAAAAATAAAAAACAGATAGACAAGATGAATCACATGGATCCGACTCGTGTTTAGTGTAACCTTTGATTATTTCCGCACTTTTGCACTTTTTAAGAGATTATCTTAGTTATTGTAGTAGGCACCTCTTCTGAAGGTGACGTTACCCTCAACCCAGTAGTTTGAGTCAGCAAGGATACAATCCTAAAGGGTTGGATTATTGAAAGATAATTAATTAAGTTATTAATGCATATTGTGGTAGGCCCCTCTTCTGGAGGTGACGTTACCCTCGGCTAAGTAGTCTGAGTCAGCAGGGATACAGTCCTAAGTAGCCGGGTTAAAGTATTAATAGTAGTTTACATATGAGGGGATCAAGGAGTTATTAAAGTCATTAATACAGAACCAAATAAAAAGTGCGAAAAGATTAAAAATAAAAAGTATTACACTAAACACTTGTCTTCACCAAGTGATGTAAGAGACTTAGGCAAACATGGCCTTTGATTGTCAAGAACTCTTACGATCAATCTTGGATCCCGAGACTACTACACACACTCTATGATGGATGATGGATGATGGTGGTGGATGTGGGTTGTGATGGTGGTGGAGGGTGGGTGTAGTGTGAGAGAGGTGGTTTGCCAAGGGATGGTTTGCAAATGAGCCAAGCACCCCTATTTATAGCCTGCACAGAAGCCCGGACACGGCCTCGTGTCCATTGGGCACGGCCCCGTGTCCACCCTTCTTCTCTTTCTTCATTAAATGCAGTTTGTCTGCATTAGTTGACCACGCCCCCGTGTCCGCTGGGCACGACCCCGTGTGCAGAAGCATATCTATACTATCAAGATTTCCTCAGATTCTACGAATCTTAGAGTTGACCACGGCCCCGTGTCCGCTAGGCACGCCCCCGTGGTGGGTGATAGAAGCTTCTACAACTTTGTCTTTTCTGCAGACACTTGGGCACGCCCCCGTGCTCATTGAGCACGGGGCGTGTTCTGCCTTCTGTTCTCTTGTTTTGCTTAGGAATATACTGTCGAGGGGTCGGGCATGCCACGTTTATTCCTTTTCTTGTATTTATGCTGGATTTGGCTGCATTTTTGCTTCTTTTGTTCATTTAAGCTCTTTTAACCCTGAAAATACAAAAGGAAGACAAAAGCACACTTTTTCCAACATTAGTACTAAAAAAGGGTTAGTTTTATGCCTCATTTGATGTAATTTATATGTTGCATTTTGCCCACATCACTCCTTAATCGTAAGCGCGCCCATCTACCCTCGACGTTCGATGTTGAAGTTGCCACCGGAAGAACCGTCACTGTCAATTCTGTTCTACGTGATTGTACGCTTGAACTGAACAATCACATCTTCCCTATCGACCTTATCCCGATGCAGCTCGGATGTTTTGACGTCATAGTAGGCATGGATTTTCTTCGCGAAAATCGTGCTGAAGTTATTTGCTTCGAAAAGATGATTCGTTTCTCGCTCGCGAATGGTGATCAACTTTGTGTGTATGGCGAAACTCCTTCGAAAGATCTCAAACTCATGTCATGTGTCCAAGCTAGCAAGTGTCTCTGTAAGGAATACAGAGCTTTCTTGGCTAACATTGTTGTAGCGGAGAAGGAAAAGAAAGGAAATACATGAGTGAAAGACGTTCCCGTTGTTTGCGAATTCCCTAACGTTTTTCCCGATGATTTACCTGGTTTACCTCCCACTCGTGATATCGATTTCCGAATGGACCTCATTCCTGGAGCAAATCCTGTTGCTAAAGCGCCTTATCGTCCCGCTCCTTCCGAAATACGCGAACTCTCGAGTCAGCTCCAGGAACTACTTGATAAAGGCTTTATTCGCCCTATCACCTCTCCTTGGGGCGCGCCTGTCCTTTTCGTCAAAAAGAAGGATGGATCGTTCCAGATGTGCATCGACTACAGGGAATTGAATAAGCTTACCATCAAGAATCAATATCCCTTGCCCCGAATCGATGATTTGTTTGATCAGTTACAAGGTGCTACATGTTTCTCAAAGATCGATCTACGCTCAGGCTATCACCAATTACGCATTCCGGAGGAAGATATATCCAAAACCGCTTTTCGAACCCGCTATGGTCATTACAAGTTTGTTGTCATGCCTTTTGGTTTGACCAACGCTCCCGCAGTTTTCATGGATCTAATGAATCGCGTGTGCAAACCCTTCCTTGACCGCTTCGTCTTCGTGTTCATCGATGATATCCTAATCTATTCCAAGTCAAAAGCCGAACACTCGCAACATCTACGTTTGGTTCTTGAGTTACTCCAGGGAAACCGACTCTATGCCAAATTCTCCAAGTGCGAATTCTGGCTAGAGGAGGTCCAATTCTTGGGTCACATTGTCAATAGTCAAGGTATTCACATCGACCCCGCGAAGATTGAAGCTGTTAAGAGTTGGGTTACACCCAAGAACCCGTCTGAAGTCCGTTCTTTTCTCGGACTGGCAGGCTATTACCGCCGATTTATCGAAGGTTTCTCTACAATCGCGGTACCGCTTACCTCTCTTACGCATAAGTACAAACCTTTTGTTTGGGGAACTAAACAAGAGGAGGCCTTTTAACCCCTCAAAGCGATGCTTTGCAATGCTCCCGTGCTCTCACTTCCCGACGGAAACGACTATTTCGTAGTCTACTGCGATGCCTCAAACCTTGGTCTTGGTTGTGTTCTCATGCAACGAGACAAGGTTATCGCGTACGCCTCTCGACAGCTCAAGATCCACGAGAAGAACTACACCACACACGACCTCGAGCTTGGCGCAGTTGTTTTTGCGTTAAAGATTTGGCGACACTACCTCTACGGTACCAAGTGTACGGTCTTCACCGACCATAGGAGCCTACAACATATCTTTGACCAGAAGGAATTGAATATGCGTCAACGCCGGTGGGTAGAACTCCTCAACGATTACGAATGTGAGATTCGTTACCACCAGGCAAAGCAAATGTCGTTGCCGATGCTCTCAGTCGACGAAGCTATTTGCATAGCGTTCGTAATGTCCAAGCCCAGTACAATCTCGAAGCTCTTATCCGCGACGCTCAACATGCTTGTTTTATTGAACGAATTTTGAAGAAGGAAAGAATACTTAACGACGGCGCCCAACTCAAGAATAAATCGAATGGTATATTTCATTATTTGAACCGAATCTGGATTCCCAAGCGTATGAATTTGCGAAAACTTCTGTTGGACGAAGCCCACAAATCTTGGTATTCTATTCATCCCAGTGCCGACAAGATGTACCAGGACATGCGCTACAAGTACTGGTGGCCGGGCATGAAGAAGGATATCGCTATCTTTGTTTTGAAGTGCCTGACTTGTTCCAAAGTCAAGGCCGAACATCAAAGACCCTCTGGCTTACTCATACAACCCGAGATCCCGATGTGGAAATGGAATAGTATAGCTATGGACTTCATAACGAAACTCCCGCGTACTCAATCAGGTCATGACAGCATCTGGGTTGTCGTTGACCGTCTGACTAAATCAGCCCATTTTCTACCGATACGAGAATACTTTAAGGTAGAGAAATTAGCCCGAATCTACACCGACGGGATCATTTGTCGACACGGGACGCCTCGTGACATCATCTCTGACCGCGATGGTCGGTTTACCTCGCGTCTTTGGGAAACGTTTCAATCTGCTCTCGGTACTACGCTTAATCTAAGTACCGCTTTCCATCCCCAAACCGACAGTCAGACTGAAAGAACGATTCGTACCTTTGAAGACATGCTCCGCTCGTGTGTCATAGATTTCAGTGGTAATTGGGACGCGCACCTACCTTTAGTCGAATTCTCGTACAATAACAGTTATCATTCTAGCATCCAAATGGCACCATCTGAGGCATTATACGGAAGGAAGTGTTGATCGCGTATTGTATGGCACGAGATCGGAGACGCGCAAATTGCCGGTCCTGAGCTGTTGCAAGAAACGACTGACAAAATCTTCCAAATTCGAGAAAATCTATTGAAAGCTCGGAGCCGACAGAAAAGTTACGCTGATAGACGCCGCAAGCCCCTGGAATTTGACGTTGGCGATCATGTACTCCTAAAGGTTGCACCTTGGAAGGGGGTGATCAGATTCGGCAAGAAAGGAAATCTCACGCCTCGATATGTGGGACTCTTTAAAATCCTGGAAAGGATTGGGAAAGTGGCCTACAGACTCGAACTACCGGAGGAACCTAGTAATGTCCACCCGACTTTCCACGTTTCGAACCTCTGGAAGTGCTTAGCCGAACATGAATTACATGTCCCTCTCGAAGATTTACAAGTGGATGAAACATTACACTTCGTGGAAAAGCCTGTCGAGATCATGGGCCGAGAAACCAAGGTGCTCAGACGCTCACGCATTCCCATTGTAAAGGTTCGCTGGGAAGGCAAACGCGGCGTCGAGTTCACCTGGTAACTCGAAAGTGACATGAAGGTGAAGTACAAGTCAAAGTCAAAGTCAAAGGAAGAAAAGATTGCTAATTGCGATCTGTCACTCCTTGCTTGACTAGTAGAGTGTGCTTCTTGACTTGTATTCGAATTCTATTATTTATTTGCTTTAGTTGTATTATGTGGAGTATCTATTAATAATCGAAGTTTAATCGCATGTTAATCGCTAATTGACTTCGCTAATCGCATCGCTATCGCATTCGCAACTCGAATTATGTGTTCTTGATATTGTTTAACGTGTGTGTGCTTTTATGTGTTACTTGTGCATGTTATGTTTATATTGAGGTGTTTAATCGCTATCGCAATCGCAATTCTATCGCATCGCAACCGATTCGCAAACGCTAAACGCAAGTTATTTATAGTGATTGTATGTTAGATATAGTAGTTAAGTTAATTGTGTGACTAAAGGGTAATACTATCGCATCGCTTACTCGAATCGCATCGCAACGCTCAACACGCTAAACGAAACGTCGAAACGAAACTCGCCGAGCCACTTCGATCGAATGGCCATCCGATCGGATGGCCATCCGATCGGATGGCTATCCGATCGGATCAACATCCGATCTGTGGCCTGTGCTCCCTTTCCTCTTTTGGAAACCCTATAAATACCCCCCTGTCACATCACTTGTGATGTGACATCTCCCTCATTCGACCAGCAGCGTTTCAGACCTTCTTTCTCTCGATTTCTCGCGATTCTTGTAAGTTTCTACCTCAAATCTTGTACTTCTATGATCTACATGCACTCCTTCATCATTTTCACCTTTGCATCTTAACTTTTAACCGTGAAATCGGTAGATTTGAGGTGTTCTAGGGTGATGTCATCATGGAGTTCTTATGAACTTCAAGTCTTGGCCTCATCCCACCAAGAACAACTCAGATCTGAAGGATTTCCACGTGATTTTGTTAGGATCTGAGGCTCTCATGATTGTATTTGTTTGTGAGATTTGAACAAATCAAATAGATATGTGTAGTTTTAAGTGCAGCAGAAATGAATAACAAACTTTGTAAACACAATCAAAGGAGAATATAGTTTGATAAACAATTGTTTTTCATAGAGTCGAAAGATTACATCAAAAGCAAAAGGTTACAATGCAAGCTTACAGACTAAACTCCCCCTCAGCCTGATACTTCAGAGTTGGTTGCACAAGATGAAAGGATTGAATTGAGGAGATGAACTCTCTCAAAACGAATCAAATATAACAGTACAGAGTACTGTCATATTTATAGGCAAACCAAACTACTGATGTACCTCAGCTGACGTCACCATGAAAGTGACATCTAACAGCCTAACAACCTATAAACACTGGTCTATACAAACTACTGATGTCTAACAACTGATTGATAATAAAATTCAAAACAAGTCTAACACTGTTCACGTTCCACTGTTGTGGCCTAAGAACTGACTGTTTGAATCATCAGTGCTTTCTTCAAAAGGTGATCAGTCTTTGAATGAGCAGTGCTTGGGTCTTCAGCAGTACTTAAGAGACAGCAGTAGATAGAGCTCAGTGTTTGCCTTTTAGCAGTCTTTAGTTGTTCCATCAGTGTTTGGTTCATTAGTTGTTCTTCAGAGCAGTACTTAGAGTGTATCAGTAGATAGATAACCACTGTCAAAGGGAGAGCTTAGAGTAAACGTCTGCTTATTGCGAATCCGCTGTTGTGACCAGGTTTTGGCTTTACATTATCTGTTCCTCTGGTAGGGTTCAATCCCAACAGATTTAACAATGTTTTCGCATAGATCTAAACATTTTCAAAGTTAAAAGGATTGAAAGATGTTTTCCAACTTTCTTTCAACTCTTTTACACTCAATGCACTCAAAACCGATAAAATTGGAGCTCATTCATGCCTTCTACTTTCCTTATTGATGTGCCGGTTTGGGATCTGAATCCTATCAACGAGACAACCGATTTCTGGTTAAACATGAAACCACCCGTCACGAACAATTAACTGATCGAATTGGGGTAATTCCCGTTTGATCGGATAGCCTGGGTCTGCTGGAGTTTCCGTTGTTTGACACGTTGTCATACCGTCTCAAGCAAACCGCAAAACTTAGCATATTTCTCAAGTTTCAAGACGATCAGGTTGTTGGACGAATCGCCGTCTGATCGGATCACCGTCCAATCTGATCGCCGTCCGATCGAACTGTAATCCGATCGGATTGCACTTATAAGCTTCAACACTTAACCATTTTTTCTAAATTTTCAAAGAACATCAGTTTCTAACGGATTTCCAACTGACCGGAGTCCTGCTGTGAACTTGTTCTCAACTGAGAAGCCTCGCCAATCGGATCACCATCCGATCGAACGACCGTTCGATCGAACGACCTGAATGGTAGAGATACTTCTCTGTTTTCAAAATGCTACAACGAAAACTTCAAAGCCATCATACACAAACACATCCATCCCAAACGAGTGTCAGTCTGACCGAATAGCCATCCGAACGGATTGATATCCGATTGAATGGCCATCCGTTCGGATTGCCATCCGACCGGATGACCACTCGTTACCTTGCTTCACTTGCATCGTTTTACGTGACGCTTATCGCTTATGCTATCGTTTTGATCAGGCTAATCTCACTCTAGCGCTCCCTTCAATCCATTAACTTCCATCGCTGTGAGTATACTCGATCCCTTTTTGCTTTATGCACTTTTGGGTGTTACATACGTACTTATTCTAAATCACATCGAACACACAACGCAAACATTATTTAAACGCTGACCGTTATTGCATGTTATACGTGATTCGATGAATGCCTGTTTGTCATGTTTACACATTGATTGCTGTCTACTTGCCTTAGCAACGATAGTACTATAGTTTGGACTCAGCACCTGTTTACTCAGGGGTTGTTAAGGACATTACTTCACGTGTTCGCAGTGGTGAACACGTGATGCGCACTCGCTACTCGCAGTCAAATCGCAGTCATTGGTATTGATAGGATCTTTGTCGATAACTTACATGCTTCACATTATACGTTGTACATGCTGGTTATGCGTAAACGCTTTCGAACTCTATTATTACTATTAAACTTGTATGCTCACCTTTACACTATGTGTATTGACCTCTATTTTAACGTATGTGACAGGTGTTTGAATGCTTAGGATGCTTGCTTGCTTTCATGGGAATCGAGCTTAGGAGAGTCTAGAAACCCATGAACAATTTATTTAAATCTGAGTTGTCGGAACAATTTTATTTGTCTTTGAGATATCTATGTCTGTAATAATTGATTGCTTGATGGGTTATGGTATAAGACATAATATTAACTATCTGGTAATTTAGTTGTTATGGAATTTCTCTTGGACAATCTGTTTCGCTCAGTGCCGCCCTCGATGTTTCCGCCATCGGTTGGGGTGTGACATTATGGGTCTAAAAATGTGACAATTTACCTTCTTAGTAAAACCTAGCGCCCAAAAAAGTACCAATAGTGAACTTTTGGATTATTTTTTGATTATGAATTAACTTTTGGAATATTTTTTATTATGGAATAATGTAGTTTTCTATTTTTTTTAGTTGAAATTGTATTTTGTGGATTAATAGGTTAATTAGTCAACCCAGTTAAATCACCTGATTTAAAACCGGTTTTTAAAACACTGCATAAAAGATTAAAATTATAAATTTTAATCTTTGGTCCGTTACCGGTATACCGCTTTAAAATGGTATAACCCAATTTATCGGCGGTACAACTTCTCTGTTGTTCCTTAGCTTATCGGGATGATTCGTGCCTACCAAGCTTCAGGCATATAGTTTAACCGGTTCAACTGGCCGGTATAAACCGGTTTTTTAAACCTTGAATACAATACCATGGTGTCGCGCAACTCCTTGATATATGTTTTTCCCATAATGGTGTTGGTGGATAAAATATATACAAAAATGGTGTTGTTGCAAAAGTATTTATCAAAATAGTGTTCTTGAAGATTTATTTGTTTATCACTCCTAATCTCATTGGATAATTCAAATTCTTTGAATAACTATTAATTTAATCATGGTATTATGTCTCTCACCTAACTTATTTTCTTTGAGAATCATATAAAAAACCCTATTTTTTTTATAAATCAAGTTCAGGTTTTTCAATCATTCATTTTGCTGTTAACTTTTTTTTTTTTAAATCAAGTGTTAAGGTCTGAGTTACACAATATTTATTCCCTCTATTAAAATAAGATAAATAAAATTTACAAGTAAATAAAAATGCTTTTCTTTATTTTTTATTTTTACAATGAAACAGTTAATTAATATTTTTTATCAAGTCTGTGTGTTAACTATCCCACTAATAAGGATGTGGATACCTCTAATGTCGTAACTTGACAAAAATTAATGCAACAAAATTAATAGGTTCTATAGAAGAAAAAAACACGAACAATATTCTGAAAATGAATTTTTAAATTGTTTTTTATACAAGTAATATCAACTAGAGTTCTTATACAATATTCAACTTTTTTATTAATTATATAATTATGAGGGTATAAGTGTGTATAAAATATAAATAAAGTTCTTGAGATCACACGAAGGTTTTTTTTTATATATAAATAGGTTTGATAAAAAAATAAGTTTTTTTAAGATTTAAAAAAATTAGTTAAGTGAGAGACACAATACCATGGTTAAATTAATAGGTATTCAAATTATTAGAATTATGTAATGAGATTAGGAATGAGAAACAAAAGAATTTATGAAACGCCCTAACACGTTTTAACCAATTTAACGCAGCGGAGAATACATACTAAAAAAAATTTCTTTATAAGTTATTCTTTCTTTCTCTTAAATACATTAATCCCTTTTCATTCATTATATAAAAACTAACATACGTACGTCGAATTAAGTGATCACCTACACACCCACGTACAATCCATGTCTTGACTCGATCTTCAACCACGTACACATCTTGAGCAAACATTCATAAACCTGTACAACCTGCAGTCACCATAACCAATTACTTCATTAGCAACCGGTGACATAATATATATATACTTTAAAACATGCATAATCAAGCATCAACATCTCTTATTCTCGTTCATATAAGTCCATTCGTCCATCCATTCGGACACTCTCGTCTGACTTCCATACTTAACCTTCATTCTCCATTATTAGTATACCTGCACTTCCATTTCATTCTTAACAGAAAACAATTAGCATCATTATACTTTCCTATCCACTTTCGACTTCTTTTTCCGTAAACTTACCTATTTACTTCCATTGTTTAATACTTTCTCACATGTATCACAATAATCATCATACTACAATATATTTTACATCTAAAGTGTAAGTCCGGGATTTACTTACATTGCGCGTCCGTATTTGCATTCGCTTACTTGAGTCTTCTTGGCCCGTTAGCCTTCCACGTCCCCCATCCATCTTGACATGATTCCTATACTTTCATGTCATTACAGTTACATCCTTATTAGCATACATGACTAAACATATGAACGATCATATCAAGTTCATATCTCACATATGCCTTTCATTAGCCAATTCAAACAAGCATATAGCATACTCAACATCATCATAACATAACCTTCACATATTATTGTCATTTAGACATTTCATCAAACACTTGGTGTGCGTACTACTTTTTAAGCATAATTTACAAGTGTTTCATGCCTTTCTTCCTAATTATCCCTTTCATTCATCAACCCAAGTAAACATCATTCAAATTCTATACCATACTTCATCCATATACAAGAACACATCACATACTACACATATTCATGATCAAATTCATATCATTTCATGGATTAAACATAAACCCACTTAGCTAAAAGTGGTAATTCATCCAAACACCTAAATTATAGCAATTCACTAAGAATTTTCACATAGGGTTAGTTCCTAAACAAGCATATATCGCCAATTTGGCCATAACCTCTTTGATTCATACATAAATCACTACTTGTGATGTTCATCAAGATTTCTCAACTTCATTAAACATCAAAATTCAACATACCTTATGATCCCCTAGCTTGGGTGATCGTTAATTCATGTTCCTTCTTGCATTTGAGCCTCGATTCATCCTTCAATTAGATGATATATGATGAACTAGGGTTTGGCTCTCTAGAGCCTTCCCCTGATCATGTACAGAACACACACACGATGTGTGTGTATGTGTGTGTGTGTTTTCTTTTAATAAAACAACTTCCAAGTTGTTCACTTTGGTCCCTCATGTTTCGTTTTAATTAAATAAAGCTACAACCCTTCGTTCAATACCAACGATACTAATATTCAACTAGGTTAATTATTCCTAGTTAATATTCATTTACGGATTCACTTTTACCCCTAACGGTATTTTTTACCCGTTCCTTTATATTAACCGGGTTTAAATTTCCAGGCCCATTTTTGGGGTGTTACAATTTATTAAAAACACTATTTTGGTAAATACTTTTACATTAACACCATTTTGATAAATAGTTTATCCACCAACCCCATTATACCAAAAAAAACTCTTGATATATGCATGATTAATCGTTGAGATGACTGTAAAGTTATATCACATACATAAAAATGACTAGTTTTATTGTTATGGCATTATTGTCTTAAAACATGAGTAAATTACTTTTTGAGTGCTTATGTTTTAGTGGTTTTAACCAGTTTAGTCCAAAATCAAAAAGTTTAACGACCTGAGTCCTTAACCGCCCATTTTATAACGTTTTGAGTCCCTATGTTTTAGTGCTTTTAACCATTTGAGTCCAAAATAAAAAAGTACAAGTGTTACAAATTGGGCTCAAAACGTTATAAAATGAGTGGTTAGAGCATCAGGACGTTAAACTTTTTGATTTTAGACTCAAGTAGTTAAAACCATTAAAACACAGACTTAAAAAGTAATTTACTCTAAAATATATATAGTATGCTACAGTTGAGTGATGGTTTAATTATGTGCGAACAGGCCCAACCTAGGTCCGCTGCCTGCTGGGCTTTTGGTGGTTCACTGTATTACATTCAACCCGTTGCGCTCTTTTCCACTTAAGTGGGATGTTCTTTTAATTACAAGTCCAGTAAGTGAAATATTGCACACCATTAACCCTTGTGCAATGCTCTTGTAAATAGGGGCGGACCCACATAGAGTGGGTCAGGGTCTTTGGACCCCAATGTTTTTAGAAAAACTAGTAGATTCGGTATATTAAATTGTATAAGGACCCCATAAATACAATTAGGTAAACACCATAGAAAGAAAAAGGAAAGCTGGTGTAGTGGTAAATCCCTCTCCTTACCAATATAAGAGGTCATGGGTTCAATCCTTATATAAGTCATTTTTCCTATTTTATTTTTAAATCTAGTTCAAACCTCGCCATAACCCAGCCCGAACGAGGACCGACCCGAAAATTTTAATGTTATGATATGAAAATTTTGAACACCGAAAAAAATGGACCCTATTGAAAAAAAAATCCTGGGTCCGCCACTACTTGTAAATGAACACTATCAGGGGCATTTCACGTTCGGATTTTTAACTTTAACAGAATAAGGAACAAACATGAACAATTAGACCGACGGATTTTTGTGTTCGTCTTTGTTCCTAAAAAAATTAAACGTGTTGGTATTCATTTTTCTTTGTCCATTACTATTATAAATGACATGTTCACGAGCACAAACGAACACAAACACAAACATGTTCGTTTATTAGTCGTATTTATGGAGTTTGATAGTGGGGCCATGATGTAATTGGACCGGAAGGGTCAAGGTTATAGCCATCGTAGGCCAAGTAAAATGGGAATGAATGATGGTGGCGAGGAATAATCTTTTTGTAAGTTGCACCACTTGGGCTCCATCTATTCCATTTCACATGCTTTCTTAATTGTTCTCTACTTCACTTTATTCCTTCCTTGTAAAATATATATATAATACAAGTAATAATTACTTTTGTTGAAAAGAGAGCTTTTACACGCTTTAGTAAAAACTTTATAATAAATTTATTTTATTAAATAGGTAGGTTTTGAATATTATAAGAGCAGACCGTGGAAAACTATATTATTAATAAATTGTTCGCCGCGAAGGAACCGTCGGTCAAACCCACGTTTTAGTAGATCCTGACTGTAATAATTCAGACGGTTACCTTCGAGATTTAATCTCATCCGTTTAAACCCAAAAAATTTGGCGGTTTTTTTTCAACGCAAGTTAAGGTTTCCTGTGTTTTCTGCGTTTTTCTAGCTACGTGGGTACGCTCCCTCAACCTTGTCGGTTCATCTTGGATAACTTCTACGTGGAAGTGAGCATACAAGATGTATATATATGTCCGTGTATGCTTTGTATTACATCATTTTCAATAAAGGATATCAATGTAAGGTGGTTACATATTTTATGTATTTATGATGTTTGTTATGTTTCGAAAATAGTTTCTTATTTAGTTTGGTTGTTTTGCTTCAGTTATGATCGATGGATAATGCTGTGTATGATGAGGATTCAATTACAGTGAAAAATGTAAGTTGTTAATTTATATGGTATTGTGTTTATTTAACCATGTTTGTTCATTTAAATAATGATGCTTTGTTTTGTCAAGTATTGGGATTTACATAGCATTGTGTTTTTTACAATCGTTTTGTGTTTGTTGCAATCTTTTGTGTTATTATAGTAAAAAATCATTGACATGTTTTTTTTTGTCAGGTTGTAGCTGACGAGTGTGTGGATGGTCATTTGCATGAATTTTCTTATTGCTCTAATGAGAATGTACATTTAAAAGCAATCTTATGAAGAAGTTTCTGTTATTATTTATGATATTGTGTGTTACTTAAAATCATTGTGTTATTTACAGCTATTGTGTTTTTTGTGATGGGTTTTTTTTTTTTTTTTTTTGTAATATACTATGACAACAGTGGTTGACAGTTGTTTTTTTTTTCTTTTCCAGGTGGTGGCTGACAACATGTTTGTGGATAATCATTTTCAAACGTTGAGTAAGACATGTGATGAAGTTGGAAACATGCGTAATAATTCTTGTAAAATATTTTATCATGTTGTGTATTTTTAAAAATCATTGTGTTTTTTTACAGATACTGTGTTTTTTGGTTTATTTTTGTAATATACTATGACAACAGTGATTAACAGTTGTTGTTTTTTTTTTTCAGGTTGTGGCTGACAACATTTTTGTGGATGATCATTTTCAAAAGTTGAGTAAGATATCTGCTGAAACTGGAAATGTATGTAATAATTCTTTTATAACTGTACGATAACATTGTTTTAGTTCAACATGGTAGTTTATTTTATTAATGAGTATATTGTTTTTTAGTTTGAATAATTGTTTGGAGTACTTCCTGACTTGACTATTTCTTCAATCGGAGCTGCAAAGGTAAATCGTTTATGTTAAAGTATGTAAATTATTTTGTTAGTGATAGTTGGTGATGTTTATGCTGAATCTTATTATGTTTGCTTATATTTTGTTTTGTAAATTTCAGAACAAATCTAACGGCTTTGACTTGGAGTTTGGTGCTTTGGTTGGATGTCCTGACAAATCTATAAAGCATGAGATCAACAAGGTTGGTTCCATAACTATATGTTTAGCTGTGTTTAGTTAATATTCTAGATGAGTGACTGACATATTATTCTCTAGCCTCGTAATTTCAGAAGAATTAATCAAAGGGTAAAGGCGCTGAAGAATTGGAAGTGGGATGAGGTGATTGAAATCGACAGTTTTGACGAAGATTAGTTATGTTGTTTTTTTTATGTATAATGATGGTTATTATATTTTGGTAATGATACTGTGTTGAGTTGGAGTTTTTTTATGTGTGTATTTTCCTTTCACTTAAACATGCATGTTTTTCTTTGTTTGTAATATTTTCGTTGATTCATGCATAGTAAGCCGTGTTCCAGTTTAAGTTTCTCGTGTTAATTAATGGTTTGTGTGTTTATAGTAATAACTGTATGTAAACGTGTGTCTCTTCAGTTATATGTATCGTTTCCCGGATCAGTTTTTACATCATGTAACAGTTGCTGCCATTAATAGTTCCGCATTAGTGTCCATAAGCCTTATATATATATATGCAGACATTTCATGTATATTGTATCTCAAGTTATTTAAGTTTTACTGATATCTAATTAAAAAATAAACTTTTTTCAATGGCTTCATCAAATAATCAAGGAGAAGATTTGAAGGAACTGTTATATAAAGCAGTGATGGAAGAATTAGAAGTTGAGTTAGAGTTTTCTAAAGATCTAAGGAAATGCTTTCATGCTTTGAAGACTGGAGTTGGCTCTCGTGATGATGTATCTGAGACGTTGCGTTTATTGCCTCCAACTGCTATTCGTGACCTGGCACTTTTGAATAATAGTGAGAATGGTACGAAAGATGTTCAGTTAATGTCACAGATGTTAGAGTTATTTAAACAAGTTAATGAGTCAATGGAGTTGAAGCGTAGGTTTTTACTTTCCTTATAAGTAGTTTTCTTAAGTTTAGTCATAGTTTTTGTTATAGTGAAGTGGTTTGTAATCAATTATTAAGAGTTATTGGTGGTATTTTTATTTTAATGGAATGTTTTGTTTTGTTTCTTAAAAGTTAGTCTGGATGAATTGTGTTTTTTATAATGGTCGTTTTTTTTATTGTAGGATCAATCGACTGATCCAAATGAGTCGTTTAGAGAGGTTCTGATCTATTTCAGGTGCGGAAAACAAGAAATAGACTTAGTAACAGCTCGATCTTCACTTAATTCACTGATTGTATTGATTTGAACTCTGATTACAATCGATCTTCACACCAGCAGCAGTTCGGTATGGAATACAATGTCTGGTTCTTGATCTCGCTCCTGAACAACCTATATATACTGTTCTAATTTCGCCCAAAATGACATAGAGACACTAGGAGCGGAATCAGCTCTTGTGATTCCGGGTGGAATCACCTACTTATGTAGGTTGGAGCGAAATCAGACCTTTAAACACTCTAAACATGCTGTTTTCTCGTAAAACGTACCCTAATCTATACAATCTAGTCTAAGACTCGATACAAGACGACATTGACAGATGCATGCACTAACAGACTCCCCCTCAGATGTTAACGAGTCTTTAGTGTCGAGTCTGACTATGTCTAGTCTTCGCATCTTCAGTCTTGATCAGTCTCTGGGCTTTACTCTTTCTCTATCAGCATCAACAGACTCCCCTTAACAACGTGCTGGCATTCCATTAGTTCATCAGCAACATCTGCTTCAGGATCGTAGTCTTGCCTTCACACATAAACTTCTCAAAATCTATCAACCTGGCTCACATCCAGCTTTTCCTCAAACCTGCACCATCTCTACCTCAAAGTAAATTTTACAATTTTAAACATCATGTATATATCAACTCAAATCCTCACTCAAATCAAACATCTTATCAATAATACTCCTGATGAACCACTTGAAAAATAGATTAAAACATATTTGATTTTCAAACACATAGATTCCCCCTCACAACATGGTCATCATGTCTAGCACTTGGAATTTTGAAAATCAGCTCTCCAACACCAGTTGTCGAAAATCTTTTTGAATTTTTCAAAAATTTATGCTAAAACACACTGAAAATCTTTTTGGATTTTGAAATGTAAAGAAATGCAGTAAAGAAATATTTACAAACAATATTTTTGTGAGTTTGTGTAAGAGGATCATATCAGTTTCTGAGACATATCACCAACACCGTTAAGCTTCATTTCATTTTAAGTTCTAAACAATTCACTTAGATTGTCAGTATATTGGTCCACTTAAATTTTCACACAAAGTTCAAAAGTTTCGAGATACGATATTAATGTCTTAGGAACTTAAACTTATTCGTGTGTCCCACTACTTGAATATACTCCCGTATCCAGATCCCAATATTCAGTCTTACAAGTGAGTATACCACAGATGATATCTGTAAGGGAATAAATTATAGTACGAAACCGTGAGAGCTCAGGTCAGAACTTCCGTTCAGTAGAGAGATGACGGTTCGACTTGTGGTGTGTCCCCTTTAGAGGATCTTTTGATTACAACAGCAATGACTATCAATTTTATTGTTTCATCAATTTGCAGAGGGCTGCGCTATGTTTCAAGCAAGCGAAAAGTATTCTCCAGGGACTAGGCCATTGCTTCCGCAAAATCAGAAGTCCCGGGATAATACCCCATATATCACTGAGCATAAAGACCTAGTATCTCAGAAAGAGGGACCTTTCAAACAAGATTTTGGGGGTTACCCATATATCCAAGAAGTTGTTCCCCACGATATAAGCAAGTTTGAATTTAGGTTTATATCTCGTCACAATCTACTAAATGTGCAAAAACCTACTGTCATATCCGCAGTGAGATTGTTTATCACAATTTAACTTTACATTTCTTTAGCATGTTGTGACAGTCTACTGATGTACTATCATTTCCTCTATTTCACAACAAAACTCATTTTTGATTTTATCATGTTTTTGTATTTTTCAAATTTTCTAATGTTTTTGGATTTTCTAAAAAAACTTACTCCCCCTAAAATGCAAACACATTTCAGGAAATTTGAAAACAAACTGTACAAGAAAAATTGACAACCGATATCGAATCACTTCAATTCGCCATCCACTTGGCATAAACAATCAGAACTCCCCCTTACACAAAACTATTTTCTCATTATGATTTCAAAACACTTAATTTTGTTTTAACCAAAATGATTTTTCCGGAAAATAAGTTTTGTTAAATTTACCACTTGTAAAGTTAGGGGTTTGGTTCATCACATTTTCCTCAATCATTTTTAGAAAATCAGATACAACTTAATGTCCCTGATTTACCACTTGGAAGTGAAAATTTCCATCAACCACTTGTAGGAATACCTCATCTACACAAAACTATTTTACCAATAAAAAAGCCGATTCCTGCTTCACACTTACCAACCTGGAAGCTCCGGCAATTCACAATTATCCTGTAAAAATTTAACTATTTTTAAAATTCAATCACACAATCACTTACTAAGAAAGATGCCGATTCCTGATCCACGATTACAAACTTGGGATCTCCGGCATAGTTAGATGTTCAAGGGAAAAGAATTTCTACCCAAGTCTGACCAACCTTGGGTGTTTTTAGCTCTTTTAGCTCTTGTTCAGTAGGGTTAAAAGTTGCTTTCTTTGTTGCGTAAAAATCTTTAACCCCTTTTACTTTCCCATCAAGCATTTTCCCAAAAAATTTCTTAACATTCCCATTGAATGTTTTCTCGACATCAAACTCTGTTTTATCAAAATAAAATTGATCTGAGATTTCAACTTTACCAACTTTCTGTTTGACCTTCTCAAACTTCAGTGATGGAAATTCATCATCATTCACTAAAGATACATAATTTACCTCTTTTACCTCACCTTGTACCTCTTCTGGCTTTGTGGAACCAGATTCATTGCCAATTTTTACATCACCTTTCTTAGCAACCCACATTTGGTTATCCTTGGCTTTCCTTTTGTAAAATTTTTTCTTCGAACACTCACCAACTTCATAAATCGAATTTTCAAAAATTTTGAAGTTTTCAGTTGGTGGTTCAACATCGACAACCTTCTCTTTGAGTTTTTCAGAAACTTCCTGTTTTGTCTTGATATTCTTCGGACAATTCCATGCAATGTGACCAGCTTCATTGCATTTGAAACAAGTTTGAGTCTCTTTTGGATAAAACACTCCAGTTCCATTCCTTTTCTTCTCAGCAAGAAACTCCTGATTTGATTGTTTCCAGAACGGTTTCTTCTGTTCATCCTCAGCACTTCCACCTAAAACAAATTCTGTTTTTGTTTTAGAATTTTTCTCATTTTTAGGTGGAATAAAACCTAAACCTTTCTTTTTGTAGCTACCATTATGGTTTGGTTTCTTTTGAAAACCAGAACCAGAATTGTAACCCTTTTTCTTGTTTAATCGTTGTTGTACTCTTGAAGTGTATTTTTTAGGTTTTTCAGTAAGATTTAAATCTTTTATTTCGGAAATTTTAATTTCTGTCATTTTGAAAACCTTTTTGATCATTTCAAATCTAACACTTCTTATTGGAAACTCTTTGTCAGAATATAATTTTTCAGAATCATTTAAAGTATATGCTACTTCAAATGTTTCATCATCCAAATTCGATTTTGATAACAAAAACTCTTTACTGTAAGCCCGTTTGACCGACGACTTTGGACTGTTGACCGACGAACTTGAACCTCCAGACCCGGACTTTGACTCAGACTCCTCATCTGTATCCAACACCTGATCGACCACCTTTTTTATTAACTCGGACTCATGATCAGTGTCAGACGATGTAAAAACCACGTCAATGTTTTCTGGTAATTCATCAGTTGTATCGGTTTTTAACTTTATATTGACTGCTTTTTCGACTTGCTCCTCATTTGGTTTTCTGGGAGAATAACCTTCCTAGATTGGAGGCGGACACTTGTTATAAGTAACACTCGGTTTCTTACCAGTATCCTTCATCTTTGGCTTGTCATCTTTGAATGCTTCAAAACCTGCAACAGTCGGATAAATTCGATCAATAAGATAATCAGAACTAGAATAACTCTGCAATAATCTTCTGATTCTCTCATTCTCAATCTTCTCCTTCTCTAACTCTTGCTTCCACTTTGCACTTTCTTCGATGTAAAAGTTAATAGCTTTCTGCTTCGTCATCAATGTTGCATTCATCATCATCAAAGCATTTTCTCTTTCAGAGTTTGTCTTTTGAAGACCAGTTACTGTTCTATTTAATACATCGTATGATTCTTTCACGTAGTTAAGATTGAATAGTAATTGTTCCTTTAACTTCTCAAACTCAGCCATTTTCTCATCTTTTGCTGCACATTCTTTGCAAGTCTCCAAACACTTCAAGTACGACTTGATAATTTCAACAATCTTTTCAACTTCAATAATTTTCTCAACTTCAACCACTTTCTTATCTTTAGTCACCTTTTCTGGTTCAGCAATCTTCTCAGCAACACTTTCAGTCTTCATTTCCTTTTGTTCTTTTGCAGCTCGTTTTTCTTTCAGCTTCTCCATGCGATCTGCAAAATAGAAATGAAAACTTTTAGGAGATAGATGAGATTTAGCAATGTTAATATGTTTTTCTTCCTCATCATCACTGCTGCTGTCATCAGTTGGTGACTGATCAAACTGTACAGATTTTTCAGAACTATCATCCGATGAACCAGAATCAGATGGTGTTTGATCAAAAACAATTTCTTTTTTCTGAACTGTCATCTGAGCTTTGTAAGCTTTCATCTGCACTCTGTGAGCTTTCATCTGATGCAACAGACTTTACAGTTTCACCAATAGATTTCATCCATGCAGTAAACATATCAGGTTCTTTCACTATTTTTGCAATGAAAGCTTTAAAATCTCCTTTTTCGTCTACAAACATATCCCAGCTGAAGCCTTCAGGTAGCCTCTCATCATCTTGATCGACTATGCATGCTTTGCTATCAGGAGATATATAATTGTTCCAGTTAAAATCCACCACGCACACTCTTTTTTAATCCTAGATTCTTCTACCATGAGCCACCTGTGGTTCTTGTTGTTGACCAACTTGCTGGTAAATGGCTTTCCGGTAGTAATCGTCTTTTCCAAACGGATTCTGAGCTCCGCTAGCTTCCCTGTTCTTGCATTCCCGTTTGAAATGGCCTTTCTCCCTGCATCGAAAACAAGTAACTTTAGATTTATCAAAACCTAAAGTAGAAACATGTGCATCAAGAAAGTCATTTCTCCCGGTAATCAGCTTGAACTTTTCAGAACGTCTAAGAACGCTAGCTAGACACCATTTGATGTCCATTAACTCCATTTCTTTGGCGTCTATCTGATCGTAATCCTCCTTTGTAAGCATAGGATTTCCAATCCGTGCAGCCACTAAACCCTCATAAGAAAGCAATACAGAACCAAGCAGAGCCATGTGATCTTTAGCGGTTTCCTCAGAAAAACTTTGACCTTCAGGAAGATTCAAAGCGATATTGCACTGTATCACATAACCATTTCCTGTCTTTGTGCTCTGAGAATGGAAACTTGATGTAGTCTCTTTCGGATTGACACTCGGAAATGAAGAAAATCCACTACTGCTTTTGGAACTTTGATCAACCTTTTCTGTTGAATCCCCAGCACTGAATGCAGTTTGAATTTTTGGGCTTCTTTCTGCTTCCTGAACACTACCTTTGTAGTACATTTTCACATCCTGTTGACCACTTGGACTGTTCATCCTTGCGATCTTCTGCTGTTCCAGATCTTGACTTTCGATTTTCTCAATAAACTGTGAAATCGTCAACCCATCATAAACACCCGTATTCTTTAGAATCATCAAGTAAGTTCCCCACTCTTTCTGCGGTAAAGCGTCCGCTAACTTGTCTACCCACTCATCAGGATCTTTGGTTATACCAATCATCGACATAGATCGCACTAAATGGCAGTAACGTTCAATCAGCTTCTTCGTGTCTTCTCCCGGTAAACTACTGAACAGATCAAACTCTTTCTTGAGCAACGCATTTTTGCTTTTAATCATGTTCTCACTACCCTCAAACTTAACACGTAGAGCATCCCAGATTGACTTTGAAGTTTTATCATGCTGAAGCAGAATGAAAATGTCTTCTTTGATTGCCTGCTGTAATAGACTAATCATCATCTTTTCAGCACGATACATATCTCGTTCTTGATCACTAAACTCGGAAAAATAGTTTTCACAACTTGCAAATCAGTACGAGGCAAAACATATTTCTTTAGAATACACTCCCATGACCTAAGATGATTTTCCTGAACCCAGTTTTCGAATCTGTCTTTCCACCCGTAGTACTCTTCGATACTCATCAGTTTCGGGGGCTTTTGTAACGTTCCGGTCTCGTTTTCCAAATTCATATTCTGAGCAATGGAAGCCGGAGTAGTCGGAGATGAAGCGAACGCGTTGTAGAACTCTTCACTCATGATTACGTATCACGTTTTTAAAAAACAATAGCTTTCGAGCGGAAATAACCCAGATACAATTTCGAGCGAGATAACAAAACAGCACTTCTGGAGCGGAATCACCCAAATAACTCCACTAACTGTTTGGAGCGGAATCAACAAGATGCAGTTTGAAGCGGAATCAAACTTAATCAGCAACTAGGAGCGAAATCAAAAGCAATCAGGAGCGAAATCAGAAGTTTACAGGAGCGAAATCAAATGTTTTTTCAACCAGGAGCGAAATCAACACGAACTTTGGAGCGGAATCTCAAGAAATGATACCCTGGAGCGAAATCAAAACAAAATCTCGAGCGAAATCAGCGAGGTCCAGTTTGAGCGGAATCAACTAGGAGTTCATTTTGGTCCAATTTTAGTACGATTTTAGCTATGAAAATTTCTAGGGTTTGTCTAAGTCCAATTATCTAAAATCTGTGAAATTTTGAACTGATTTTGATCGTTAAAACTTTCTGAACTGATGAAAGAAGGTGTAGAAACAAGAATTTTCAATCAAATACGGCTGTAAACTGTAGAACTCCTCCAACTGGCTCTGATACCAATTGTAGGATCAATCGACTGATCCAAATGAGTCGTTTAGAGAGGTCCTGGTCTATTTTAGGTGCGGAAAACAAGAAATAGACTTAGTAACAGCTCGATCTTCACTTAATTCACTGATTGTATTGATTTGAACTCTGATTACAATCGATCTTCACACCAGCAACAGTTCGGTATGGAATACAATGTCTGGTTCTTGATCTCTCTCCTGAACAACCTATATATACTGTTCTAATTTCGCCCGAAATGACATAGAGACACTAGGAGCGGAATCAGCTCTTGTGATTCCGGGCGGAATCACCTACTTATGTAGGTTGGAGCGAAATCAGACCTTTCAACACTCTAAACATGTTGTTTTCTCGTAAAACGTACCCTAATCTATACAATCTAGTCTAAGACTCGATACAAGACGAC
>JARYGA010054034.1:0-29261 GCA_030545235.1 Helianthus tuberosus | reverse complement strand
AGTATCGAACCGAACAACCGGACTTTACCCAGAACCTAAAAATATTGCCAGTGACATTGTTTACACTTTTCTGAGCTAGTTAGGGTCCCCGAATACCCTAACACCCTTTATGACACTACACACTTAATACACTAACTAAGTGTCATTAGATTTCAACTAGGTCTTAACCACACCATTGCAAACCAACCCTTACCCCCCCCCCCTCAATGTTGACGGTTACAAGGGTGGGAAACACCCTTGTCCTTCTTTGATTTTTATAATCACCAATGTTTAATATCTTGGTAGCATATTACCTAATGGATATTAGTGAATTGGGTTTATAAATAAACCTAAGAGTTAGAAACCTTCATTTTACACTAACCAACTCACTCCAACTCTCTCTCTTTCCCTCTTGTCCGTCCGCCACCACCACACCACCAAACCGCCACCATCAAACCTCCTACAAGCCATCCATACATACACAAAGGTGTTAAAGATCACATAAGGAGGCTCGGTGCTTTCGGAATCTCAAGGACCTCGCTACGTTGCTTTTATCCACCTTGTATTCGCTTTGATTCTTCCCTAGCCTCGAGCTAGTAGTAAGTGCCTCTAAACATCATCTTGATCTTGTTTATGGTGGTTAATAAGAGATTTAATGGTTAAAAATCAAGAACACACAAGAACATGACATAAAGTCTTGTACATAAGGAATAAAAGATGGATAAAGAGAAGTTATGTGTGTAAATCATGTAGATCTTGTGTTGTTATGATTCTTGATTGATTTCCTGATGATTTGCTGGTTAATATTGATGTTTAATGTTGTTGTGCTCACTAAATATGTTAACGGAATCAATCGAACATAATTTAGAAGGTTAAAAGCGGAAACAGTAGGCTGTTTGGTAATTACAGCCAACTTCAGTTGGCTGTAACAGGACCATAACTTAACGAGAAATGTATTTTCTGAAGTCTAGGGTTATGTATTATGAAATACGGTTCTAATGGCACCGGAATCATAATTTTTGGACTTCGTTTACTATTTTTAAAGTGTCAATTCGTAACAGCAGCTAGAGCTGCATTTTTCTGCTGAAAATATGCGTTTTATCTTTTGTCATAACTTGAGTTCTGTGTAGAGTTAGATCATGAAACTTGTATTGTAGATGACCAACGATGTATTTATAATTCTCTCACTAGAATTTCGTAAATCGGACTCCCGATGAATTTTAAATAAATTATTCCGTGGACTATGGTCAGAAAAAGATAAATCTGAGTTCAGTCCGGAAAATGAATTTTTATAAATTATTAGTAATGAACTGGACCCCGATATTTTTACACAATAAAATTTGGAACGTTTAAGATATTCTGTAAAAATTTGGGAATTTTTGGAATAAGTTAACTATTTTATTAGAATGTCCGAAAACAGCCCGGTTTTGAATATTTAAGCTGAAACGACAAAAGTTGTAATTTGCGTGTCTAGATGTCGAGTATGCTATCGGTGAATGATCTAACATGTTATATGTGTTATGTGTATTATCATATGTTTATTTATGAACGGGAATTGATGGGAAGTTTATATGGGCATAAACCGCCAAAGTAATGAATGTTATGTGATAGATACGTGTAGGAAATTTGTGCTCTAATTGAAAATCACTAAATGACTAACTGGTAATCATATTAGGACGTGATTGACCGACCTTGACTGTTAGCTATATTTGCGAGTCTAACCGAGCAAACCGAGGTGAGTTCACACCCTTACTAAGGCATGGGATTCCCGGTGGTTGGGAATGGGATTGAATAACTATTTATATTATCAACACTACTAGACTACCTACTACTGTCCTCGGATTGAGAAGGGCACGTACGTAAAACCTACGTACATTCATACTTACTACTGTCCTCAGATTGAGAAGGGCACGTACGTGAAACCAAAGTACATTCATACTTACTACTGTCCTCGGATTGATAAGGGCACGTACGTAAAACCTACGTACACTCATACTTACTACTGTCCTCGGATTGAGAAGGGCACGTACGTAAAACCTACGTAAACTCATACTTAACACCGTCCTCAGATTGGGAAGGACACTTAAGGATACGTCTAGTCTAGTAACATACATAATGGGAAGCCCCCACTAAATATCGTAAAGGTTTGGGAATCAAGGATAATGGGTAATACATGGTTATGAAACGAACTTACGATTTCTGATACGAACTCATTAACTGAACAACCAACTGTGAACTCGCTCAACTTTGTTGTTGATTTGTTGTTACATGCCTTGCAGGTCGTTAGGTACTTATGGAGCTTGTGCGAGGAGGAGGTCGTTGTGGAATAGGGACTGTTATGTCCCGTGCCTAATAAATAAACTTTATGAACTTATGAACTTATGATTTGGATTTATGTTTTATGCTTCCGCTGTTAACCTAAAGTCGGTTACTTATCTTTTGGTCACCAATTGTATTGCGATTGGCTTTATTAACTTAAATTACGTTGTTCAATATGATTGGTGGCTCGATCCTGGTCACGTCACGCCTCCAAGCGGTGACGCTCCGCATGGTGGAATTTGGGGGTGTGACAGATTGGTATCAGAGCCATTGGTTATAGTGAACTTGGTTTTAAAAAGGGAAAAGCTTTTTGATAAAACCAGACTATAACCTGTACAGTGCTCAACGATCCACAACGACACTTCACTCCACGCGCAAGGCTCAACACTATAGGTGATATGGTTTATGTTTATATTATTACCTACTTGCTAGTTACATAGAACTTTGCTTATGGTATGCTTAGATGAACGTAGCAACTATTGATTGAAAACACATGTGTGCTTACTCTCTTCTGTCATCGCACTTTCGCGAACCTCTCTCACTCATGTTTTCCTCTGACATGAAGATCATGAGTGGACGCATTAACCTAACTCAAGCCCATTTGGCGGCTTTGATCACGGAACAAGTTACTGCAGCGTTCGCAGCTGCCCAGGCAGGAGGTCAGAACGCTCAGCCACCAGTATGCGCGTTCAAGACTTTTATGGACTGTCGTCCTAGTACTTTCAGTGGCACTGAAGGGGCCGTTGGACTCCTCCACTGGTTCGAGAAGCTCGAGTCGGTCTTCGAAATGTGTGAATGCCCTGAGGATCGTAGGGTAAAGTATGCTACTGGTACTCTTGAAGGGGTAGCGCTCACGTGGTGGAACGCTCAGGTTCAGCTACTAGGGTTGGTTGTTGCTAATGCCACCCGATGGAATGACTTCAAGGAACTGATCAAGGAAGAGTACTGCAATCGTGATGACATCCACAAACTAGAGGTGGAATTTTTCAATCTGAAGATGACGGGGTCTGAGATTAAGGCGTATACTAAGAGGTCGAATGAACTGGCCATCCTGTGCCCTACTATGGTGGACCCTCCCATCAAACGTATTGAGCTTTACCTCAAGGGCCTTGTACCCGAGATTCAGAGTTACGTGACTTCGGCTAACCTGGGTACCATTCAACAAATCATCAAGTTGGCTCACCGTCTCACCGACCAGGCAGTGGAACAAAACAGATTACCCAAGCGTATTGGTACTGCTACTACTGATACCCCCAATGATCACAAGCAAAAATGGGATGGAAATTCGGGCAAAGGCTCTACCTCTATTCAGTCTCAGTCTCAGCAACGAAGGACTGAGGACCATAGGAGCCCTGGTCAGCACTCTTCTGGTAGTCAAGGGCAGGGTGGATATCGAGGAAACCACCCAAAGTGCAACAAATGCAACATACACCACAGTGGTCAGTGCAACAAGGGACGCTGTCAGAGGTGTCTCAAGATGGGTCATGAAGCCAAGGATTGCAGGAGCCCACGGCCTACGAATCAGAATCGTCAGCAGCAACAGCAAGCACCGCAGAATCAGCAACAGCAACAGGGCAACAAGGGATGCTTTCAGTGTGGTGCTGAAGATCACTTCAAGAGACACTGCCCGCAGTTAAATCAGAATCAGAATCACAACCAAGGAAATGGGAACAATAATGGGGGCAACAATGGAGGAAACAATGATGGCAACGGTGCCAGGGGTCGAGTGTTCGTGATTGGTCAGGGTGACGCAAGGAATGATCCTAACGTAGTGATGGGTAAGTTCCTTCTCGACGACTTTTATGTTACTGTTTTATTTGATTCGGGTGCCGATACCAGTTATGTGTCTCTAAAAGTTAGTCAAATGCTTAAGCGCACTCCAACATTTTTTATCCCCAAACACACAGTAGAGCTAGCAAACGATAAAAGTCTCGAGGCCACGCACGTAATCAAAGGTTGTAACCTTGTCTTAGCTGGTCAGACCTTCTCTATCGATCTTATTCCTATCCCACTGGGTAGTTTTGACGTCGTTATTGGGATGGATTGGCTATCTCACCATCAAGCGGAGATTGTTTGCAAGGAGAAAATCGTCCGCATTCCTCACTCTGGTGAAGAACCCCTCGTGATTCATGGCGACAAGAGTGGTGCTGTTGTAGGCATTATCTCTTTCCTTAAGGCCCAGAAGTGTTTGCAAAAGGGCCACACTGCCATTTTGGCACTCGTTACTGACACATCAACGGAAGAGAAAAGAATTGAAGACATTCCTATTGTGCGCGACTTTCCTGGGGTATTTCCTGAGGAATTACCTGGTCTTCCGCCTCATCGTCAAGTTGAATTTCAAATCGAGCTAGCTCCTGGAGCAGCACCAGTAGCTCGAGCGCCATATCGTCTAGCTCCATCAGAACTTGAAGAACTGTCCACACAACTACAAGAACTCTTGGAAAAGGGTTTCATACGTCCTAGCTCTTCGCCCTGGGGAGCTCCAGTCTTGTTCATAAAGAAGAAAGATGGTACTTTCAGAATGTGTATTGACTATCGCGAACTTAACAAGGTGACTGTGAAGAATCGTTATCCTCTTCCATGTATTGATGACTTGTTCGACCAGTTGCAAGGGTCGAGCTATTACTCTAAGATTGATTTGAGATCGGGATACCATCAGCTGAGAGTTCGAGATGAGGACGTCTCCAAAACAGTATTCAGAACTCGTTACGGCCATTACGAGTTTCTGGTCATGCCTTTCGGGTTGACGAATGCACCAGCGGTTTTCATGGATTTCATGAACCGAGTGTGCAAGCCATACCTGGATAAGTTCGTTATTGTTTTCATCGACGACATCCTGATCTATTCTAAGAGTCAGGAGGAACACGAGCAACATCTGAGGCTTATGCTGGAACTTCTTCGGGCAGAGCAACTGTATGCCAAGTTTTCGAAATGTGACTTCTGGCTTCGCAAAGTCCACTTTCTAGGCCATGTGGTAAACAAGGATGGAATTCATGTGGATCCATCTAAGGTTGAATCGATCAAGAACTGGCCTGCACCCCGCACACCAACAGAAATCCGCCAATTCTTGGGTTTGGCCGGATATTACAGAAGATTTATCAAAGATTTCTCCAAGATTGCGCAACCTCTCACTTCACTGACTCAGAAAGGTGTCACCTATCGTTGGGGTGATGCACAGGAGTCCGCATTTCAACACTTGAAGAATAGACTTTGTAGCGCGCCTATCCTCTCATTGCCTGAAGGCACAAATGATTTTGTGGTTTACTGCGATGCTTCCATCCAAGGACTTAGTTGCGTGTTGATGCAACGTGACAAGGTCATTGCCTACGCATCACGCCCGCTTAAAGTTCATGAAAGGAACTACGCTACGCATGACTTGGAGCTTGGAGCAGTTGTTTTCGCGCTTAAGATATGGAGACATTACCTGTACGGTACCAAGTGTACCATTTACACCGATCACAGGAGTCTCGAGCATATCTTCAAGCAAAAGGAGTTAAACATGCGACAACGCCGATGGGTCGAGCTCTTGAATGATTACGAATGCGTGATCAAGTACCATCCGGGCAAAGCTAATGTTGTGGCCGACGCCCTCAGTCGAAAGGATACCATACCTAAGCATGTACGAGCGTTACAGCTTACCATTCACTCTAGCCTTCCCGCTCAAATTCGTGATGCTCAGGTCGAAGCATTGAAAGCAGAAAACATCAGGGCTGAGTCCCTACGAGGATCGAGACAACGGCTAGAACAAAAGGAAAACGGCGCCTACTATGTAAACGGACGCATCTGGGTTCCACTGTATGGAGACCTACGCGAGCTTGTGATGGATGAAGCACATAAGTCTCGTTATTCAGTGCATCCTGGTTCGGATAAAATGTACCACGACCTCAAGACTACGTATTGGTGGCCTGGCATGAAAGCCCACATAGCAACCTACGTTAGTAAGTGCTTGACTTGTGTGAGAGTCAAGACTGAATATCAGAAACCATCAGGCCTACTTCAACAACCAGAGATCCCAAAATAGAAATGGGAGCAAATTTCCATGGATTTTGTTACTGGTCTGCCTAGATCTCAATGCGGAAACGATACCATTTGGGTGATCGTAGATCGACTGACCAAGTCTGCACATTTTCTGTCCATCAAGGAAACGGATAAGTTTTCTACTCTTGCAGACATTTACCTAAAAGAAGTGGTATCAAGGCACAGAGTGCCAACCTCCATCATTTCTGATCGTGACGCGCGTTTTACTTCGGAATTGTGGCAAGCTATGCACAAGACTTTTGGCTCACGTTTAGATATGAGCACCGCTTATCATCCACAGACGGATGGGCAATCTGAACGCACCATCCAAACCCTCGAAGACATGCTTAGGGCATGCGTAATCGACTTCGGCAATGGCTGGGAAAAACACCTCCTGTTAGTGGAGTTTTCATATAACAACAGCTACCACACCAGCATCCAAGCCGCTCCGTTCGAGGCATTGTACGGACGCAAATGCCGATCACCTCTCTGTTGGGCAGAAGTTGGTGACAGCCAAATCACTGGCCCAGAACTTGTAGTAGATACCACCGAGAGAATTGCTCGGATACGACAACGAATGGCGGCAGCTCGTGACCGTCAGAAAAGCTATGCTGATAAGGGAAGAAAACCACTCGAGTTCCAGGTTGGGGATCGAGTGCTACTCAAAGTCTCGCCTTGGAAAGGCGTAGTTCATTTTGGCAAACGAGGCAAACTCAATCCGCGTTATGTCGGACCATTCGAAGTCACCGAGAAAATTGGCAAAGTCGCCTACAGGTTGAATCTACCTGAAGAACTCAGCGGAGTTCACAATGTTTTCCATGTGTCGAATCTGAAGAAGCGTCTGTCAGATGAGACCCTCATAGTTCCTCTCAAGGAACTCACAATCGACGACCAGCTACGATTCGTCGAGGAACCAGTAGAGATTACGGATCGAGATGTTAAGATCCTCATGCGTACCAGGATACCTCTGGTCCGAGTTCGTTGGAATGCTCGTCGTGGCCCAGAGTATACCTGGGAACGAGAAGACCAAATGAAACTCAAGTATCCCCAACTGTTTAAGAAAAACGCAACCACTACTGAGGCTGAAGCTACTGCAGAATTTCGGGACGAAATTCCAAATCAACGGGGGGATGATGTGACACCCCATGAAAATCAGGAAAACAACGCAACTTAACTAGCTTCCTCAGTAACCACGCGCTAACTTTCGGGACGAAATTCTCTTAACAGGGGGAGAATGTGACAACCCTCAAATTTACATGTAACCGTACAATCTATTATTGCTAATTAAAGTACTTGATGACTGTGCTGAATCATTTTACTGCTCTCTGATTTCTGTGTTATGCTTACATTAATTTGTTAACATACTAATAGTATACATAAAAGTTACTAAATAGTCCGGTATGCCTTCCTGAGTGTTAAAAATTAAAAACGTTACAAATATATATATATAGGACGCTTTACGGATTAATTAAGCAGTTTAACGGAACAGTATCGAACCGAACAACCGGACTTTACCCGGAACCTAAAAATATTGCCAATGACATTGTTTACACTTTTCTGAGCTAGTTAGGGTCCCCAAATACCCTAACACCCTTTATGACACTACACACTTAATACACTAACTAAGTGTCATTAGATTTCAACTAGATCTTAACCACACCATTGCAAACCAACCCTTACCCCCCCCCCCTCAATGTTGACGGTTACAAGGGTGGGAAACACCCTTGTCCTTCTTTGATTTTTATAATCACCAATGTTTAATATCTTGGTAGCATATTACCTAATGGATATTAGTGAAATGGGTTTATAAATAAACCTAAGAGTTAGAAACCTTCATTTTACACTAACCAACTCACTCCAACTCTCTCTCTTTCCCTCTTGTCCGTCCGCCACCACCACACCACCAAACCGCCACCATCAAACCTCCTACAAGCCATCCATACATACACAAAGGTGTTAAAGATCACATAAGGAGGCTCGGTGCTTTCGGAATCTCAAGGACCTCGCTACGTTGCTTTTATCCACCTTGTTTTCGGTTTGATTCTTCCCTAGCCTCGAGCTAGTAGTAAGTGCCTCTAAACATCATCTTGATCTTGTTTATGGTGGTTAATAAGAGATTTAATGGTTAAAAATCAAGAACACACAAGAACATGACATAAAGTCTTGTACATAAGGAATAAAAGATGGATAAAAAGAAGTTATGTGTGTAAATCATGTAGATCTTGTGTTGTTATGATTCTTGATTGATTTCCTGATGATTTGCTGGTTAATATTGATGTTTAATGTTGTTGTGCTCACTAAACATGTTAACGGAATCAATCGAACACAATTTAGAAGGTTAAAAGCGGAAACAGTAGGCTGTTTGGTAATTACAGCCAACTTCAGTTGGCTATAACAGGACCATAACTTAACGAGAAATGTATTTTTTGAAGTCTAGGGTTATGTATTATGAAATACGGTTCTAATGTCACTAGAATCATAATTTTTGGACTTCGTTTACTATTTTTAAAGTGTCATTTCGTAACAGCAGCTAGAGCTGCATTTTTCTGCTGAAAATATGCGTTTTATCTTCTGTCATAACTTGAGTTCTGTGTAGAGTTCGATCATGAAACTTGTACTGTAGATGACCAACGATGTATTTGTCATTCTCTCACTGGAATATTGTAAATGGGACTCCCGATGAATTTTAAATAAATTATTCCGTGGACTATGGTCAGAAAAAGATAAATCTAAGTTCAGTCCGGAAAATGAATTTTTATAAATTATTAGTAATGAACTGGACCCCGATATTTTTACACAATAAAATTTGGAACGTGTAAGACATTTTGTAAAAATTTGGGAACTTTTGGAATAAGTTAACTATTTTATTAGAATGTCCGAAAACAGCCCGGTTTTGAATATTTAAGCTGAAACGACAAAAGTTGTAATTTGCGTGTCTAGATGTCGAGTATGCTATCGGTGAATGATCTAACATGTTATATGTGTTATGTGTATTATCATATGTTTATTTATGAACGGGAATTGATGGGAAGTTTATATGGGCATAAACCGCCAAAGTAATGAATGTTATGTGATAGATACGTGTAGGAACTTTGTGCTCTAATTGAAAATCACTAAATGACTAACTGGTAATCATATTAGGACGTGATTGACCGACCTTGACTGTTAGCTATATTTGCGAGTCTAACCGAGCAAACCGAGGTGAGTTCACACCCTTACTAAGGCATGGGATTCCTGGTGGTTGGGAATGGGATTGAATAACTATTTATATTATCAACACTACTAGAGTACCTACTACTGTCCTCGGATTGAGAAGGGCACGTACGTAAAACCTACGTACATTCATACTTACTACTGTCCTCGGATTGAGAAGGGCACGTACGTAAAACCTACGTACATTCATACTAACTACTGTCCTCGGATTGAGAAGGGCACGTACGTAAAACCAACGTACACTCATACTTACTACTGTCCTCGGATTGAGAAGGGCACGTACGTAAAACCTACGTACACTCATACTTAACACCGTCCTCGGATTGGGAAGGACACTTATGGATACCACTACTAGAAAACATGGTTTTTGTCATGTAAATTTTGGTTACAAAATGGTAGCAATTTCCTTATTGTCACCAGTTTGCCACCGAAAATACGGTGACAAAAACACCCGTGTCAATTGCCCTAATGTCACCAAATTGCCACCATTTTTTTATTTTGCTACCTTATTTTACCACCACAAAATTGGTCAAAATTATTTGCCACCGCTTCATGTTTGCTATGCTCCACGCGTTTTCATACCATTTAGCCACTGATTTGCCACCATTTAACCATCGGTTTTTGTACGTTTTGATACCATTTAGCCACCGATATTGCCACCATTTAGTCCCATTTAGCCACCGATATTGCCACCATTTAGCCACCGATATTGCCACCATTTAGCCATCGGTTTTTGCACATTTTGATACCATTTAGCCATCTATATTGCCACCATTTAACACACAATTTGCGAGTTTTGATACCATTTAGCCACTGATATTGCCACCATTTAGCCACCATTTTTTACATAATTGCAACCATTTGCTACCATACTGATTACTGATTACTAGAATATTGGTTTTTAATTCAGATTTTTTTTCTCCCTGCTATTTTCATCAAAATTACATATCAATAAAACTACAAATAATATAAAAAAAAGTCTAATAAAATCTCAAAATTATATAAAACATCTCGTTTTCAAAAGCTTATAAAAATACCAACTAAAACGTAAAATAACTAAAATTATCCTAATATGATAAACATCTAAACATTCAAAACCAAGTGTTTATAGCCTATCTTCGAACTGTAGTTGTTAACATAGCTTCAATTTGTGACATTCTATCAAGCAACGCATCTTTATCCACCTTATCTTTTTCTTTGTCAGCCAACAACCTCGCAATAATTCCAATCTACAAAACAATCAATGAATAGGATCAAGAAATCAGAATTAACGAAAAGTAATAATGGGTCAAGTTGGTTGCAAAGAAAACAAAATACAAATAGATATATGAAATGAAAAACAAAGAGTAAAGAAAAATATATGAATAAACATACCTAACTCAATTTCTCAAGAGTAATCGCACCCTTTTTTGTCTATATCAGTAAGAATCAAGAAAGATTCTTACCGATAATGAAATAGGCTCGGAGAGAATCTGTTGGTTGTTGATAGTAGGTCTTAATAAGTTGTTGACCAGCTGCATACATGATCCAAGAGTTGCATTTGGTTGTTCAAAAATAAACTAAACCATACCAGTAGATGAAAAATGATCAAGTTTGACTTTTGAGGTCAAACAAACCAATAACTTACAAAGATTCTTTTGACATTGAAACTAAACCATACCAGTAGATGAAAAACGGTCGCTTCACAATGGATCTTGTACATCTGTTACAGACTTCCATAGTCACGATACCATTAGCTTGTGTCGACTTCCATCATTTTCACTACTTACCATTTGTTGGAAGCTGTAGAATAAGAGACTAAGATGAATTAATGAAGTATACCTCAACAAGTTAATCATTAGCATCTGCACATTTGGGTTTATCACCTTTCGATATGCGAACGTCTGCTCTAGTTCTTTTTCGAAATTCGTTTATGATTGAACCACTTTTACCTATAATGCAACCGATAACTTTGGAAGGGACAAGAAGCCTAATGGAAACATTTTCTTCCTCGTCTTCATTTATTTTTCCTTCAAGTAATAGAACAGCTTCGACTGCCATTGATTTTATATCATCCAATGACTGCAAATAAACGTCACAATACGATAAGATATAAAAAAAAGATCTTTATGAGTGATTAAAACAAAATAAAATGCATACTTCTGTTGGTTGGACTGTTACAATGCATTCATCGCATCTGGTGTCATCAACATCAACACGAGCACCACTAGCTTCTCTAACACTTTTAATAGAGGCCCCACCCCTTCCGATAACACGTCCTATTTTGTGAAACGGGTAGAGAACCCTTAAAAGCAATCCACAACTGAGTCAAAAGTTTTCTTGCAGAGATGAACACCCCCAAAAGCTAGGACTCAACATAAGAGACCTGTGACCGCATTTAACTATATTTTTATAAGTGTTGAAATTAGGGCTGTAAACGAACCGAACTTGTTCGTGTTCGTTCGTTAAGAATATTATGTGTTCACGAACGGTTGACGAACACTTACCGAACGAAATTTTTTGTTCGTGTTCGTTCGTTAAGGAAATGAACGTGTTCATGAACGGTTCACGAACACAAACAAACACAGATAAAATCGACGAAGTTCAATTGTATTTTTCGATGTGAATAATAAGAAAGAAAGGTGGAGGTAGGGTTTCCTATTTTATTTGTTTGGGTAATGAGATAAATAAGAATTAAGGAATATAAAAGGTTTAGATACAATAAATAAACGCTAAAAAAATATTTAATGAACAACATAAACAAATGAACAATGTTCACGAACACGTTACCGAACGTTCATGAACGCAATTGAACGAACGAGACAGTTGTTCATGTTCGTTTATTTAACTAATCGAACGGAATTTCTTGTTCATGTTCGTTCATTAACTAAACGAACTTCCCGCCGAATGGTTCACGAACTGTTCGCTGAACGTTCGGTTCGTTTACAGCCCTAGTTGAAATAGAAAATATTAAACTACGGAGTGATGCAATTACATCTCAAAACATCCTTTAAAGCAACCATAACTAAAAGTAGCTTAGACCGTGGGGTATGGTGGGGCTTGGGTTGGGGGCATGAGTTGACACGTGGAGTTCGAGCCCCCCCCCCCCCCCCACCACCGGTGAGTGACGTGTCCGTGGGGTATGGCGGGGCTTGGGTTGGGGCGTGGCTTGGAAGTTTATTAAAAAAATTACAAAAAATTAAAAAAATACACACAACATTAAAAAAAAGCCTAAAATTTTATTAAATTCTTAAAACGATTACAAAATAAAAAAAAACCTAAAAACGATTACAAAATAAAAAAAAAACCTAAAAATTACAGTGATGTTGATGGGTTGGGGTAGGGTAGCGGTGGACAGCGATTGTTTGGGTCGAGGTAGCCGGTGGGGTTGGGGTTATATCTATAGTGATGTTGATGGGTTGGGGTGACCGCTTGGCTTGGCCAAACGGTTAAAATTTAAACACCCCGCTATGACATGGCCACCAAGCGAATAGGAGCCAGCCACATAGGATCGCTAGCCGGCCCCACGCTCGGCTTCAAACTCCCGCCCCTTGGGCCACGCCCCAACCCAAGCCCACCCGGGGTGGTGGCTTGGGCATTTTCAGCCAACCCACGCCCCAACCCAAGCCCCATACCCCACAGTCTTAAGATTGATGAAACAAAGTTTTCTGCCTCTGTTTATTTAATACTCGCAAACTTGCTAGTTGTTGACAGTCTTACTCACTATTCTAAGCTTAAATTAATAGTAAAGAAATGTATATTTCTTCTAGGCATAAAGCATCTCTTATAACACACACAGACAGACATGTACCTTACTAATTGATAAAGTTAATCTATGTGACAAACGAAATGAACAGACATAGCAGGTGGCATAAACACTTACAGATGTCACTTATATATTTCAGGCTTTCAGCAGCATTTGCCCATTCAATATAGGGATACTCAAATGTCACCAATTCAAGTAGGCACATCAGAAAGGCATATACATCTACGAGTTCATTATAATCCTCTTAATACGGTTCTAGTTCCATGAACTCAGGAGTTTGTAGATAACAACCGTAAGTCACTAGTAGAGATAGCAGGTCATGCAGGTCGGATAGTGAGCCACAACGGGTCGGACTACATTGGGTTTGATTACTGGTTGAACAAGTCTCAAGTCAAAACGGGTCATGCATCGACTCGAGTTGTATCCGAGCCATGTTGAAGCTCAAGTTTTCAACTCCCTTTGACATTTCAAGCTTCAGCCGAGTTTTACCCAGTTTCAAATCAGTTTGTGAATAGCCAGTGATGGTGATAACATCAATGGTGCATAGTTAATAAAGTGACTACATTTTACTATTTTATCAGTTTAAAACCAAACTGATAACATTAATGGTGCATAGTTTAATAAAGTGATTACATTAATGGTGCATAGTTTAATAAACTGGTGAGAGCATACTAGGAATCTCTCTAAAACATTTTGCAAGACATATTGATAGAGCATACTAGGACTCTCTCTAAAACATATTGCAAGAAGTATAATTAGGGCTAAAATAAAACAAATAGGGCTGAAATAGTGTACCTTTAAACCATAATGGCAACTTTGGCGACGACAACAAAACCACCAAGCTCTGAGTTGCCGTTTTTAGCACCATCCTTTTTTCATCAATCAGAAGCTCCTCAAGAGGAGTTGCCATTTTCACTTGCAAACCTTGCAGCAAAAAAAAAAAAAAAAAAAAAAAAAAAAACCTCTAATCTCAGCATCAATCAAGCTCAAATTCAAATTGGCTACTTAAACCATCACATAATATATCCATCAATTACCCATGTTCACTTACAGAAAGATTAGATGTGATTCAAACAGATTCATCTTCTTCCAATGCTCTTAGCTTGGATGTCGAGCCAAGACGGAGGATATCAATAATCAACATGATGATCAATCTAAATATGGTTTGAAATCACGTCATAATCGATTTGTCGTGAGGAAATTGGGGTTTTGGGATATGAAACCCTAAATCAGCAAACTCTGTAAAAAAGAAACAACATTTTTTGGTTGCAAATCTCTAACATCATTAGCCTGGTGTTCTCCGAATTTATCAAAATGCTAATAACAGGCATGCATCAATTTGATTAGCCCATTTGTGTTGGTGACCTTTTTCATTTTAACATATTGATACTTGAACAGAGCTATTTTATACTCACTATGAAGTATCAAAAACTCTAATATAACTTTAGAAAGCAATTGGGTGCACACCAGTGCATATAAAAATGAAGGGTAAGTTTACCTTTTTCAATATATTATTTGGTAGATTCAAAGCAACCTTTAAATACAAACTGGAAATCCTCGGGATTTTTGTTGTGTTACTTCAAAACTGAGAGCAACCTCTAATTGTTTCTTAACATGTTTGTCTCAATTTTAATATGAAGGAACACAAATGCCTCAGTCCAGACACTAATTCGCAATTTCATGCTATCAGATGGATCTTCTAAATGAAGCCGAAATGGCTGTGTGTAGAATAGACAACAGTTCGTCATCAACAACTCATTCAGTTAACCTAATGCATAATCTATTCAACACTAACAAACCAGTCAAACAAAACCCAACTAAATGCAAATGAACAGACATCAGACAGCACCTCTACCAAATTCATATAAACAATAATCAATAAACATACTGTAGCAGGCCAAACGGGAAATACTTTCACCTTAGCAAGAACAAGATCGTCTAGGTTCCACTTCTGGAAGTTCCTCCGCCGTATGCTTCCGCGATGAATGTCTTTTCCCGTCACTCTTCATCACAAGCACACCAAAACCCTAACAGCAGGAGTACTGAAATTAGAGGGAAACAAATTTAGGGTTTAGGAAGTAAACGGAGGTGTTGGAGAAGAGCAAGTTGGAATATGAATGAATGGTTAATTTTGGGATTCTATTCAAAACCCTAACAGTTGGAGAGCGAAAATATTTGCCCGCCCATTCAAATTGTAACCCGCTCAATTAATTTTCACATGTTGTCACCGCTAAAACGGTGGCAATTCAAACATACCTTTTTAATTCTCTGTATTTGGGACTTTTTAGCCACCTAATTTGTATTTTTCCACCGATTAGCCACCATATTATTGAAAGCGTGTTTAATTTTCATTTTGGTGAGAAATCGGTCCCTAAATTCGCTACCATTTTTTTTGGTGATAAATTATGGTGGCAATTGCCCATTTTTCTAGTAGTGTACGTCTAGTCTAGTAACATACATAATGGGAAGCCCCCACTAAATATCGTAAAGGTTTGGGAATCAAGGATAATGGGTAATACTTGGTTATGAAACGAACTTATGATTTCTGATACGAACTCATTAACTGAACAACCAACTGTGAACTCGCTCAACTTTGTTGTTGATTTGTTGTTACATGCCTTGCAAGTCGTTAGGTACTTATGGAGCTTGCGCGAGGAGGAGGTCGTTGTGGAATAGGGACTGTTATGTCCCGTGCCTAATAAATAAACTTTATGAACTTATGAATTTATGATTTGGATTTATGTTTTATGCTTCCGCTGTTAACCTAAAATCGGTTACTTATCTTTTGGTCACCAATTGTATTGCGATTGGCTTTATTAACTTAAATTACGTTGTTCAATATGATTGGTGGCTCGATCCTGGTCACGTCACGCCTCCAAGCGGTGACGCTCCGCATGGTGGAATTTGGGGGTGTGCCACAAGTGGTTGAAAACAATGTGATGAAAACCCTATGTTTGTGAAACGACACACAAAACTAATTTTCCGGAAAAACCATTTTGATTAAAACAAACTTAAGTGTTTTCAAATCATAATGGGAAAATAGTTTGTTGTCAGGGGGAGTTCTGATTGTTTATGCCAAGTGAATGGCGAATTGAAGCGATTCGATATTATGTTGTCACTTTATCTGTATAGTTTGTTTTTGAATTTTCTCAGAAAATCAAAATTGAAACATATTTTGATTTTAGGGGGAGAAAATTTTTTTAAAAATTAGAAAATTTGAAAATGTCAAAAACATTGAAAAATTCAAAATGAGTTTTGTTGAGACAAGAGGAAATGATAGTAAATCAGTGGACTATCACAGCATGCTAAAGAAATGAAATGTAAAATTTCACTAAAGATGTGACGATAGGCTCAGCTAGACTAGTAGATTTGTGATAACGATACAAACTTAAATAAAAAAGCCTAGTTCTAGTGGGAAACATGATTGAAAGCATAGTACTTAGTTTTGTCCTTCTTGATTGTGAATCGCTGAATGCTAAAGAGCATAAAAACCGGTCAGTTTGTGAACTTTCACAACTTGCTGAAAAAGTCGCTGTGATTGTGCATTTTATTTTGCAAAGATTTAAACTTGTTTTATTTCTTTATTTTGTTTAAGCATTGGACATCCTCTGCGTATACGTGAGTATCAACCTGGATGTTAGTGCCTAAACGTTCTGCTTTATTTTCTTTGGTGTTTCGTTTAAGCTTTGAATCACCTCTGCGTATACGGGAGTATCGAACTGGTGGTTAAAGCCTAAACAATTTCAACTTGTTTTTATTTTGGACTTTCTCTGCGTATCGAAAGATAGACCTGATTGTTAATGTTTAAACATTCTGCGTTGTTTTCGCACATATCACAGTTGATGAAAGTTTAAAGGCATTACTTGAGTCAGTGTATTGCATGATGAGGGGATATGCTGAGATCGTGGGGTCCATAAGAATTTAGTGCAAAATTAATATACCTTAACGTATCGGTAAGCATTTCAAAAGTTTTTAGATTGAGTTTAAGAGGACAACTATATCGTCAATCAATGTGAATCGTTTAGAACTTAAAATGTTTAAAGCTTAACGGTGCTAGTGATGTGTCTCAAAATCTGATATGATCCTCTCACACAAACTCACAAAAAATATTGTCTGTAAATATTTCTTTACTGCTTTTCATTTTAAAAATCCAAAAAGATGTTATGTGTGTTTTAGCATAAAATTTTGAAAAATCCAAAAAGATTTTCGATAACTGATGTTGGAGAGCTGATATTCAAAATTCTAAGTGCTAAACAGGAAGAACAGAAGTTTGGAAAAGTGTGTTGGAAATGTGAATTGTTTTTGAAATGACTAAATGGCTCATTAATTTGAATCAAATTTAATCATTTTAAATACAAAGTGGTAAGAATAAAGTTAAATCTTAATGTTGGTTAGAGTTTGTGCAGATCCCTGTGTTGAAGCTTGTGCAGAGTTAAAGCCAGGTTTCCGATACAAAACCTGTGAAAATGCTATATCAGATTACGATCCAGGAACAACTTAAGGGGGAGTCTGTTAGCAAAGAGAGAGTTTGAACGATGTTTCAGAGTCAAATATTTTGAAGAAAACAAGTAGACTGATCAAGACTGAAGTTTTGATGTACTGACGTCTCGTACTGAAGACTCCGTCAACATCCAAGGGGAAGACTGTTAGTGCATATGTCTGTTGACTTCGTCTTGTATCGAGTCTTGTAATTAGAATGATAGATTAAGTCACGTAGAGAAATGACATAAGTCTATTCCACACGAAATGGGCTTGTCACTTTCAAGGGGAATAGATTTAGTATAAATAGGTGCCTTAGTCATTTCATTTGTAACTTTTGGGAATCTAGAGCCAAGGTCCTGCTAGAGTGTCTCTAGCCTGTATATATCTGTCAAATCAATAAAAGAGACTTGTAAAGTGTATAACAAGCTGAACGAAGATCAAATCTTTGAATTCCGCCTCTGATTTGATCCGAGAATTCTTCTGAATGACTCGTTCGGGTCTGAAATTGATCCTACATCACTTCGTTTAGTTAGTTGTATGATAGGTAATTTATATGCCTTAGGAAAATGACCAAAATGTCCTTTTTACGCATAAATTCATTTTAAGCATATGAAACATAAATTTTGGCAACTAAACTGATTAGGAAACATTATTAGACATGTTAAGGCATATAATACTTATCATAGGACTAGTTAGGAGGTCCGAACGCGTTTTACGTGAACGACGCGTTAAAGTGGCGTAAGCTACCTTAACGAGTCGTAATGGGTCGTAAGCACTTAGGTTAGGTTTCGTTTTGGAATGTAGGCTTTGTTAAACCATATTACATGAGTCCCTACACTCATTTTGTTTATGAAACCTCATTTTATCCAATCCTCCGATTTAGGTCCGGTTTATTAACATAGTTACCTATATTAGGTGTCGTTTGATTTTCGTGATCCCTCTAGCTTGCTTGGTTGTTATTCAAGACTTCTAAGCATCCTCAAGTGAGTACATAGTCCCCTCTTTTACCGTTTTAAAATGTTTTGGGGTGATACACATGTGCCTACTTGTTACTTTCGTGCTTTTCATGTTTTTGTATCATATGCTTGCTATGTTCATTAATACGTATATAGTACATGATTTCATTTTGTTTTGCTATGTATGTTCACTTAGCATGCTAGCACATTGATTTTCATAATTACATTTTGTTGCATATGCTCATCCAGTATATGGACACATTGTTTTACATTTTGAACCGTTTGTAGCCGTTTGATTTATGTGAACCGTTTGAAGCTGTTTGATTTATGTGAACTGTTTGAAGCTGTTTGTTTTATGTGAAACGTTTGTAACTGTTTGATTTATGTGAATCGTTTGTAAATGTTTGATTTATGTGAACCGTTTGAATCTGTTTGAACCTTTGGGTTAGGGAATGATTAGTTAACGGGGCGGGTGTAATGTGTTAAAAGCATGGTGGATACGCCGCTGGTACTTCCTATATATAAGTGCTTTTAACACATTATATATCGTTGCGTTATCTAAGATCACTTGAGCAAGGTTATCAAAACAAAGTTATATTACAAGGTTTTTCTAATAATACGAGTTTTATTAACGAGTTTTTACGAGATGTTTTACAATTTGATTTAATAAAATAAATGTTTTGGGTTAAGAATCATGGCTATGAGATTTTATAAAGTATAACCAACTTGATTTGAGTTGGTTAAATATGTCGCAATACTATACTTTTCAAAACTAAGTTTTTAATTAAGTTTTGCAACATGTAAACTAGCCATGGATCTGACACTCACATAATACCTATGTACTCGCCGGCATTTTTATGCTGACGTATTTTCACATGTGTTTCAGGTACCATAGTTGGTGATGTTTGATGATGATATTGATGCATACTCACATAGGAACGGACGAGGCCTTAGTGACTTAATAACAATGAAAGTCTATTAGTTCATGTTTTGTTTCTAATTTCAATGTAATGTAATACATTTAATTCAATAAAACAAAACCTCAATCCATGTGTTATGAAACAATGATTCTGTTACAACACTCCCCGACGTTTCCGCCACGATTTGTTGATTTTCGTGGTCGAGGTGAGACAGAAAAGTTGGTATCAGAGCTCATGGTTATAGGGAATTAGGTTATTAGTAATGCTTTGACCTAGACTATAACCTTCCTAGGACCCTAACGCGAGTTTACTTGCGTTTAGTCATAAAACAATACCGTTGCCTATCTTTAGGCAACAACCACAATGAGAACATAAATTTCGAATCCGCATTGAAAACTAGTCATCTGTTCTAGGATGATTTATTATAAGGTTTTGAACCTTCAAAGTTTTCAAAATCTCGTCAAAGTTTGGGTCTAAATAATGTGAACTCGTGCAAACTGGAAGGGTGGGTGCCTGCACCCTGAGTCTTCTGTCTAAGGCTAGAGTGTTCGTACAAATCCGCAGTATCGAACCAGTCACTCTTAACTGGGAACTCTTGGGGTGAGTGTCCACTTATAGGAGAGCATGTCTTCACGATACATTATGAGGACCTATTTACTTTGATTCAGCTTTTGTGTGTCGTTTGTTTGCTTCGTGGTTTGAACAAATGACCATCACCCATGCCTTTTGGTCGGTAATTGTAACATCCTTACCCAATGCCATTTCATTTGTTTTCTCTCTTGTTTCCCCTTTTAGAATGCCTCCCCGACGCGACAATCAGGTACCTAATGAAGAGCTGGCAGCTATCATTATGCAGCAAATGGCTGCTACAATCCCAAACATCATTGCTCAATGTAACCTAGCCCTCAACAACAATAATGCTCCATGCAACTTCAAGACATTCAACTCTGCCCAGCCATCAAAATTTTCTGGGTCTCAAGGAGCGACTGCACTTCTGCAATGGTTCGAGAGTCTAGAGAGCACCTTCAGACATGTTCAATGTCCAAACGAGCGAAAGGTAGAGTTCGCATCTAGTGTTTTTGAGAAACGAGCCTTAACATGGTGGAATGGTGTGATGAGGGACAGGGGTGCCGACGTGGCACTGGCTCAAACATGGGAAGAGTTTCGAGCTCTAATGATGAGGGAATTCTGTCCTCGTCATGAGATTAGAGCATTGGAAAGGGAATTTGACAATCTTAAGCAAGATAGCGGTGAGCATCGAGCCTACACGGACCGTTATGAGGAGTTAAGTCTGTTATGCCCAAACATGGTCACGCCTTTGGATAAGGCAATCGAAAAATACATTGATGGCCTCCCTGACTCAGTATAGGACATTGTGACTGGTAGCAACCCCACTACAGTTAGACAGGCCATTGAGCTATCCGCTACCTTGACTGAATCTCAGATCAGGAAAGGTAAACTTTTTCGAAAAGGTGACAAGAAACCGATCGAGGAATTGAAACCGAAGGATGAACAGACTGGATCCCCCAAGAAGTCAAAGAAGAGAAGGGCTTCTCAGAACTTCACCGTTTTTGCTCACAATGATCAAGCCATCCCTAACTAACCAACTCAACTCCCTGCTAGGAAGCCATACAACGGAATTGTACCCTTGTGCAACCAATGTAGCCTTCACCATCATGCCAATGTAAAGTGCCGCAAATGTCAAACTTGTGGACTTATAGGCCATACAGCAAGAGTTTACCCAGCTGCAGCTGCACCAAATCAAGCTGGCAACAATCCTGCTCAAGCTCATTTTCTACCAGGTTCTTGCTTCAAGTGTGGCGAGATGGGCCATTTTCGAAGGAATTGCCCAAAGCTTGCTAATGCAAATCCAGCGCAGGGATGAGCATCTGACCGATTGGAAGACAACGCTATTTAGAAATAATCAAGCTTTATGTATTATTTTCTTTTGTTTTCAAGGTCTATGAAACAGTTGTTGTTGTTGTTTATAAATAAATCTTTGATTTACATTGTAATGTATTCATGTGGTTGCATGTATAAACAACATATCCCCTACAATACCGACAATCAAGGAATCGTATTCCTTGAAGAACAGACTATTCCCAAAACTCTTCCATTTTATGATCTCTTGCGTTTCCATGAAAATCCTAAGTACCCATTTCTTCCAAGGAAAACGAAGTACAAGGCGCAAGTTACAACTCTGGACGTATACCCAAAATACCACTATAAATCCTTAATAGGGTACCTAAGGGTATTTCCGTAAGTCCTTAATTGTTGTGTACATTAATTCGAATGTTATGATTCCTTGTAATCAAAAATCGAATTTTTGGAAGATCATCCTATCTTTTCAGATAGATTCTTGAGGACGTTGAAGTTCATCGACTGGGTTCCTGGTATACATTGAATACCCATGTTCAAATCAGCGTCAAGTTAACAAAATAATAACAAATTAATTATGTGCTTATGTGTTTATGTGTTGACCCAATCAAAGTTATATCAAGCTTTTCAAATTCTATCCCTTTTACATTATGAAATACACTGTGCGGACTGTGCAAGGAATTACGTAATTATGGATGCATACATAATTATGGAATTCAGTGCACAGAAACCATAGCAAGTTTTGTCACGTGTCTAGAGTTAATTCTATTCATTCCCATTTCTGATGAAGCACCTGTTGAAAATGACTCCGTCCGTTCATTTTCGTTTCTGAAGAATGTCCGTTGAGGGAAATGAATATCCTTTTGAGTTAACTCTATTCATTTCCATTTCTGATGAAGCACCCGTCGAAAATGACTCCGTCCGTTCATTTTCGTTTCTAAAGAATGTCCGTTGAGGAAATGAATATCCTTTTGTTATTCTATTCATTTCCATTTCTGAAGAATACCCGTTGAAAATGACTCCGTCCGTTCATTTTCATTTCTGAAGAATGTCCGTTGAGGAAATGAATATCCTTTTTGATTATTCCTTCATTTCCATTTCTGAAGAATACCCGTTGAAAATAACTCTGCCCGTTCATTTTCATTTCTGAAGAATGTCCGTTGAGGAAAATGAATATCCTTTGGTTTATTCCATCATTTCCATTCCTAAGGAAGTACCCGTTTAAGATGACTCCATTCGTTCATTTTCGTTTCCGAAGAATGTCCATTGAGGAAATGACATGATTATGCCTTGTATATCTTTGGTGGTTATTTAACAGAAAGTCACAGACAGACTCCTACGAATAAATTTAGGGACGAAATTTCCTAAAGTAAGGGAGACTGTGACACCTGTGCCTCTGCAACCATCAAACAAATACCAAATCAATGAAATATTGTGTTTCATGCTTGGGATTTGTATAAATATGTGTATCATGTTCACATATCAATTCATGTTCGATTTCAAGCTTTAATTCGCTTTCTGGAAGGTTATAAGCGAACGGATACGTAAATATAACCAGTTTAATGCAACAAACACTCCGGAATAGTGACATAGGCTTAACATACCTTAAATAACCTTTACATAACATAGAAATAAGTTTTGTAGGGTTTGGTATGCCGAAATCAAGTTTATTCGCTAACAGGGACTAATTTCGACAAACTACGAAAGTATGCTGATTCGTACTGTAACAAACATTAAGGAACTTGATCATAAGTTAAATATGCCCTAAATATCCTTTACATAGCTTAGAAATAGGCTTTGAAGGGTTCAGTATGTTAAAAATAAACTTTATTGATCAATATGGGGCTAAAAGCGTCAAAAAGTGCATAAGTTTGCATTTTCGCGCATATCTTACGTTCTGAATATATCCGGACATCCAAAAATTTATGTAATCATTAAAATATTTTATTTTAGTGATTGGTATGATAAAATTCCATTCGTCGCGTAATTTGGATCGTTTTTGCGTTAGTTACGATTTTCGTCGTAATTAACCGAACAACGCAACCGTACGACCAAACGAACCGACATCCGAGATATTTTTGAGCACATTTCAAGTTCCCTATACTATAACTTTATTTTATAGCCTTGAAATGGGGTTAACGGGGCTTAAAAGTTCCAAAAATCAAGTTTCACAAGTGCAGGGACCATTTTTGAAATTTCTGGCAGATACATTGAACTTGGTCCATTTTTGAGGTTTTGATGGTTTTAACCCAAGGTTTTGCACTCTATGGGCTGGAATTTGATGGTTTTAAGTATTCCCATGGTTTTGAAAACCATGTGCCCACTTGTAAGGTCAAGATCAAAGCACGATTTGCGAGAAACGATCCTAACGGTTCTCCGAAATCTATAAATACCCAAGCTCTCATTCCATTTTCCTCACACCTTGATCTAATTTTATGCTCTAAGTTGAAGCTTTATGCTTCATACCTGAGTATTTAGATCAAGTTCTTCTAGCTTGGACCCTTTGTAAGTAATCTTTCGTGTTTTTATGCGTTTTAAGCGTAAAAGTCAAACAGTGTTTGGCTTTCTGCTTTGGCCAGTCGATAGTCAACACGAAGTTCATTTGAACTTCGTAATGTGAGCGTAATCATGATGGCTATAGTCCCTTGTGACTATACCTACTGATTACCACGTTGATTAGGTGTAGTGACGAGTCATAGTTTCGGTCAAAATGCGTATTCTTGCGTATTTTGCAGACAAACTATTCTTGGGTATCAAGACCCTTTGTCTTGATATCAAACTTGTTTTATAACTTTGTTAAACATGTTTAGCTCCTCACTTTAGGTTTAGTGCTTATATAGGGTCGTAAGATAAGCGGTCTAAACAACCGCTTAGACTTTCGAACCCGACCCATTTGGTCGATCATTAGGATTCGACCAAGCATTTATTGTGACCATAGTTGTATAGGGAATAACCTTCCGAGGTTATACCTTATGGTCACTTCGTTTAGTTAGTTGTATGATAGGTAATTTATATGCCTTAGGAAAATGACCAAAATGTCCTTTTTACGCATAAATTCATTTTAAGCATATGAAACATAAATTTTGGCATCTAAACTGATTAGGTAACATTATTAGACATGTTAAGGCATATAATACTTATCATAGGACTAGTTAGGCGGTCCGAACGTGTTTTACACGAACGACGCGTTAAAGTGGCGTAAGCTACCTTAACGAGTCGTAATGGGTCGTAAGCACTTAGGTTAGGTTTCGGTTTAGAATGTAGGCTTTGTTAAACCAAATTACATGAGTCCCTACACTTATTTGGTTTACGAAACCTCATTTTATCCAATCCTCTGATTTAGGTCCGGTTTATTAACATAGTTACCTATAGCTTGCTTGGTTGTTATTTAAGACTTCTAAGCATCCTCAAGTGAGTACATAGTCCCCTCTTTTACCGTTTTAAAATGTTTTGGGGTGATACACATGTGCCTTCTTGTTACTTTCGTGCTTTTCATGTTTTTATATCATATGCTTGCTATGTTCATTAGTACGTATATAGTACATGATTTCATTTTGTTTTGCTATGTATGTTCACTTAGCATGCTAGCACATTGATTTTCATAATTACATTTTGTTGCATATGCTCATCCAGTATATGGACACATTGTTTTACATTTTGAACCGTTTGAAGCCGTTTGATTTATGTGAACCGTTTGAAGCTGTTTGATTTATGTGAACCGTTTGAAGCTGTTTGATTTATGTGAACCGTTTGTAACTGTTTGATTTATGTGAACCATTTGTAACTGTTTGATTTATGTGAACCGTTTGAATCTGTTTGAACCGTTGGGTTAGGGAAATGATTAGTTAACAGGGCGGGTGTAATGTGTTAAAAGCATGGTGGATACGCCGCTGGTACTTCCTATATATAAGTGCTTTTAACACATTGTATATCGTTGCGTTATCTAAGATCACTTGAGAAAGGTTATCAAAACAAAGTTATATTTCAAGGTTTTTCTAATAATATAAACCATACGAGTTTTGTGAACGAGTTTTTACGAGATGTTTTACAATTTGATTTAATAAAATAAATGTTTTGGGTTAAGAATCATGGCTATGAGATTTTATAAAGTATAACCAACTTGATTTGAGTTGGTTAAATATGTCGCAATACTATACTTTTCAAAACCAAGTTTTTAATTAAGTTTTGCAACATGTAAATTAGCCATGGATCTGACACTCACATAAAACCTATGTACTCGCCGACATTTTTATGCTAACGTATTTTCACATGTGTTTCAGGTACCATAGTTGGTGATGTTTGATGATGATATTGATGCATACTCACATAGGAACGGACGAGGCCTTAGTGACTTAATAACAATGAAAGTCTGTTTGTTCATGTTTTGTTTCTAATTTTAATGTAATGTAATACATGTAATTCAATAAAACAAAACCTCAATCCATGTGTTATGAAACAATGATTCTGTTACAACACTCCCCGACGTTTCCGCCATGATTTGTTGATTTTCCTGGTCGGGATGTGACACATATTGTTCGCTAACAATGGATGGTGATCTCTTACCAAGGGCTTGGACTGATGTTCATCTGAAAAAGTATTTCATGTAAGAAGGATCAGGGATCCTCAGCCATGCCAGTATTCTGGTTAAGGATCCGGGATCGTCAAAGGATATATGATTCTATTTTTGGTAACACTTTACTTTCATTTTTATTCATGTTGCAATTATTACTTATCACAAGTCAAAGATGTTAATCAGTTAACATCTATTTTCATGAAGTTTAAGCTTTTGTAGAGTTGTCATTATTTTACAGAAGATCAAAGTGGTTGGCCAACTCTACAAAGTTTTTGGGTTTATCCCCAGTTTTTGGGCTTGTCCCGAGTCTAAGGTATCTATTACCTTCTTCGAATCAGGTTCTAACACTTTCGCCCGTTGCGCACGATTATCCTAGTATACTTCAAGGCAATGGGACCAGTACCCGCTTTAGGGGCTGACAATTTCATTGTTATTGGCTGTATTTAGGATCCTAGGTATAATGGTAGACGTACTGTTTTGGTCAAAAATCAGACTAGGATAATGTAACCAAATCTTCTTTTGATAGGTATGATGCTTAGATCAATGAACAAATGTATGAACAACTTGTAGATGAAATGAACAAGTAACACAAGGATTTATACGAGGAAAAAGCCCTTGATCAATGTATGATCTCCGGCATAAAAAACCTCAGGTGATGGAAACTACCGATCACCAACTATAATTAAACAAATGATGGTTACAACTCGGGACGATAGCAAGCTTGTTACAAGGATCACTAGTGTGCAAAATGTATATAATCGCCAATGAATTGTGTTAGTGGATATGTCTGTCAACTTTGTCTTGTATCGAGTCTTGTATTAGATTGTATAGATCAAGGCACGAAGTTCAAGAAATTAGGATTTAGAGGTATTTCGCACGAAATAGCAAACAGCTATTTCGTACGAAATCAGTTGGGTATTTCGCACGAAATCACTATTTCGTGTGAAATTGATTTCGCACTGACTATTCCGTGCGAAATAGCCATCTCTATATATATGTGCCTTGTGATCTTCATTTGTAATTTTTCCGGTTTGAGAGCCGAAGTGCTGCCGAAGTGTCAACTCGCTGTAAAACGTTGTTATATCAATCAAAAGACAGTTTAAAGTGAATTGCAAGCTGAATTAACTTGATACGTTTGTTTCCGCCTCTCGTATTGAGGAAAAACTCTTCTGAACGACTCGTTTGGTCATGAAAACGATCCTACAAGTGGTATCAGAGCTCAGGAGGAAGAGTTCTTACCAATTCAGCTGCAAATTCTGATTTCTATACCTTCTTTTTCAAAATTAACAAGTTTTCACGGTTAAAATAGATTGATTTTCTCACATTATATGCGAAACTGTGTTTTAATGAAGCCTTGAAAGTTTCAGACCTAAAATTGGACTAAAACCTGGTTAATTTGACAAAAATCTGATCGACATGATGACGTCAGCAGTTTTTCGCACGGAATAGGTCTGTCATTTCGCACGAAACAGCGTTTTCATTTCGTTTGAAAGTTCTAGTATATCGTACGAAACCAGTTATTTCGCACGAAATCACTTCATTTCGCACCAAATTGGTATTTCGTTTGACTATTTCACACGAAATCAGTCATTTCGTGTGAAAATCGTTATTTCGTGTGAACTCATTTCGTTTGAAGTTGTTTTGCAAGTCATTTCGTACCAAAGTGTATTTCGCTTGAGTTGTTATTTCGTTTGAAACTGTCTGTTTTTGTGAAAATTGTTACCGATTCATGGAAGAGGAATTTTATAACGCATTTGCTACTGCCCCGAGTATTCCTACTGCCATTGCTCAAAACATGAACATGGAAAACGAAACTGGAACTTTGCAAAAACCCCCGAAGCTAATGGGCATTGAGGAGTATTATGGTTGGAAAGATCGGTTTGAAAACTGGGTTCAAGCTAATCATTTGAGGTCTTGGGAGTGTGTTGAGAAAAAGTATGTACTACCACGTACAGACTTGGGAGTTGAAAAGAAAATTTTTGAATTTACAGATAAAGAACGAGACATGTACAAAGCAGAAAAGATGATGGTTAGTTTACTCCAGCAACCTATTAAAGAAGACATATTCATATTGCTTCAACATGATAAAACTTCATGTTCAATTTGGGAAGCACTTCAAATTAAGTTTGAGGGAAGTGAGAAGATGATCAAGAGTAAAAAATCATTGTTAAAGAAAGAATTTGATTTATTTACAAGTTTGCCGGGAGAAGATACAAAGAAATTGATTGAAAGATATTGTCACTTAGTACGGTCAATGTCATTGTTAAATATCAACAAAGATCGTGAGGAATGGGTTGACAAATTAGCTGATGCTTTACCTCAGAAAGAATGGGGTACATTTTTGATGATACTAAAGAATACTGGAGAATATGATGGCTTAACAATTTCTCAGTTCATTGAAAAGATTGAAGGATAAGATCTTGAGCAACAAAAGATTGCTAGAATGAGCAATCCAAATGCACAACAAGATGTTAAGATGTACTTTAAAGGAAGTGTTCAGGATGTCGAAGCAAGTCCGAAAATCCAAACTGCTTTCAGTGCAGAAAATTCATCTGGATCAGTTAATCAAAGTCCAAACAGCAGCAGTGGATTTTCCTCATACCCAAGTGTTAATCCGAAGGGATCAACTTCTAGTCATCAGTTTCAAAGTTCAAACAGCACTAATGGTCAAATTTTACACTGTAACATAGCATTGCACCTTCAAAAAAGTCAAAATTTCTCTGAAGAGGTTGCTAAAAGTCATATGGCGTTACTTGCTACAGTGTTGGAATCATATGAAGGGTTGGTTGCAGGAAGGATCGGAAATCCTATGTTGACAAAAGAGGATTATGATCAGATAGATGCTGAGGAAATGAAGCTGATGGATATCAAGTGGTGTTTAGCAAGTGTTTTGAGAAGAGCTGAAAAATTCAAGATGATTACAGGAAGAGATGATTTTCTGGATGCAAATGTTTCTACTTTGGGATTTGATGAATCTAAAGTTACTTGTTTTCGATGCAGGGAGAAAGGACATTTCAAGAGGGAATGTACTAATCGAGAAGCAAATGGAGCAAAGAATCCGTTTGGTAGTAATGATTATTTTCGGAAAGCCATATATCAACAAGTTGCTCATCAACCGTATTAACAAAAAGAACCACAAACTGCACATGCTAAAATGATTGAAGAAGCAAATGAGAAAG
>JARYGA010054033.1:0-39447 GCA_030545235.1 Helianthus tuberosus | reverse complement strand
TGAGATTTTCGAATCGAGTTTAGCATTCGGGGACCCTTCGTAAGTATTCTTTCGTTCTTTTCCTTATTTTATTGCTTTTCGAGTCAGAAAGTCAAACTTTGTTTGACTTTCAGCGTTGACCAGTAATGGTCAATGCGAAGTTCGTTTGAACTTTGCAACGTGAGTGTAATCACGTTGGTCATAGTCCCTTGGGACTATGCCCACTGATTACCACGTTGTCTAGAGTCGTAGGGTAGGCGATCTAATAAATCGCCTATACCTTCGAACTCGACCCATTTGGTCGATCACTAGGATCGGACCAAATACATTAGGTGACCATAGTAGGTAGGGAATAACCTTCCGAGGTTATACCCTATGGTCACATCGTTTGAGTAGTTGTATGATAGGTAGTTTATGTGCCTTAGGTAAATTACCAGAATACCCTTTTCATGTATAATTGGTAATTAAGCATATGTAACCTAAACTTTTGTCACATAACTGATTATGTAACATGTTTCGGCATATAACACTTGTCATAGGGCTAGTTAGGCGGTCCGAACGCGTTTCACGCGCACGACGCGTTAAAGTAGCATAAGCTTCCTAAACGGGTCGTAACGGGTCGATAAGACTTAGGTTAAGTTTCATTTAGCATGTAGGCCTTGTCAAACCATATCACATGAGTTCCTACACTCATTTGGTTTACAAACCCTAATGCTACCCAGTCTTCCGATATAGGTCCGGTTTATTAACATAGTTACCTATATTAGGTGCCGTTTGATATCCGTGATCTCTAGCATTGTTTGGTTGTTACTCAAGGACTACTAAGCAATCTCAAGTGAGTACATAGACCCCTCTTTTACTGTTTTCCAAACTGTTTTGGGGTGGAACACATGTGCCTACTTGTTACTTTCATGCTTTCCTGTTTTCACATCATATACCGGCTATGTTTGATAGTACATTATAGTACATTGTTTTACATTACATTTCATGATAGGTGTGCCCATTGTGTGCATTACTTAGTACATTGTTTTACATGACATTTCATGCTATGTATGCCCATTGTGTGCATTACTTAGTACATCGTTTTACATGACATTTCATGCTATGTATGCCCATTGTGTGCATTACTTAGTACATTGTTTCATATGACATTTCACGCTATGTATGTTCATTTTGATTACATACTTAGTGCATTGTTTTCACAATACCGCATAAATGTTCATTATCAGTATTAGCATGCATTTTCCACAAGACATAATATTGATTTAAACCATGTTTACTTCAATACTTTGTTTTTGTGCATATGGTTTAGTTGAGACATTTCACTTGCCATACATGACATTTTGATATAGACATTTTACACAAAGACATTTGACAAAGACATTTGACATGGATATTTGACATAGACATTTTGACATGATTTACATTTGACACATAACATGATTGACATTTGTTTTACACTACATGATTTACATCTTGACATAAACACATTGACATATTATCCAATACATTTGACAATTGGTTTAGACATAGACATCTTACATTGGTTGGTTTGGTTTGATTAAGTGATTAAGTAACGATGCGTGTGTAATATGATACAAGCATGGTGGATACGCCGCTGGTACTTCCTATATATAAGTGGTTGTATGGTATTACATCTCGTAGCGTTATTTGAATCATTTCAGTTGGATACATATGACATTTTATACAAATAACATACTTTTCACAAGACATTGTTAACAAACAACTTATCTTATACAAACTCATTTTATATGGTTATTCATTTAACCATTCATTATTCTCTTATTTATACGTATCATTTGATCTTATCGTTTTTCAAATGATTTACAAGACAAAGCAAGTTACAAGGTTCATGACTAAACATTTTCTCAAACATAAGTCATGAAACCTATTTTCACAAAACCTATGTATCTCACCGGCATTTTTATGCTGACGTACCATATTTTCACATGTGTTTTTCAGGAGCTGTTGCATAAGATAATCAAGATACACTTAGGCGGACATGGGCCTTAGTGACAATAAAAGATGCAGACTAGTTAATTATGTTGTATTTCCATGCTTGTTTAGACATTGTAACACTTATATTGAATAAAACGAAACTTTAATTTCCATGGTTGTGAAACATTAATTCTGTTACAACACTCCCCGATGTTTCCGCCACGTTTTGTATATTCTACGTGGTCGGGGTGTGACATTTAAGCAACCACAACCATCAAATTTAAAAAGTGGGCTCCGGCCTAGGCATCAATACCCATCATTGCCCACTTCGCTGCTTTCAAGGGGCAGCACCCTCTTCAACCATAGCTTCACCAGCATCCGCACCAGCATCATCACCAGCATCAACCGCCTTTTCAGCCACCTTGGAAGGCTCCTTAACCACAGGCTTTGCAGGATGCTCCACGGGATTGCCACCAAGGTCCCTCAACTTTGCCTCCCAAGCATTAACGTTCCAAGAAGGGCATTCAAAGCCCATGGCCTTGGCTTCATAGGCCATTTTCAGCCTAGCTTGGAGGAGAGAGAGGACGACGAAACTCTTGAGGCCTTCTCGGTAAGAATCCATATCCTGCTCATGCTGGACCTGAGCGGCGTCGAATTTGGCTTGAGCTTCGTGGGTGATCTTCTTAATGGCAGCCTGGTGCTCCTGGGTTATTGCCTTGTATTTAGCCTCATAGTGCTCCGACTTGGCGGTGGCAATTGCTGCTTGGTCTGCAATAGTGGTCTCAGCCTTTTTCAGTTTGGCTTCCAACATCTTGTTCAGCCCGCATGAGTCCTCATACAAGTGCACTAACCGTTCAAGACCCTACAATCAGACGAATAGGTATCAATGTGTATACTTAAAATGTATAACCAGCATATATGTGAAGGATATAGGATAAGGATACTTACCTGGTTGAGGAAGCTGGTCCTAAACTTGCTGGATTCCAAAAATCCCTGATTATCGTATGGAAAACATCTGAAGCAGTAGGGGAATCTGGTTCCTTTCTCTTGCGGGAACTGGAGCCACGTGGCTTTGTGGTAGCGAAAGGCTTGGGAATGGCGGCAGACTTGGAGCTGGTAGGTTTTGATGTGTTGACAGCTGGCTTGGGATTTGATTCTTGTTTGACTTGCACGGGATTATAATAACTATCCAGTTCCTCAAGATCAAAGACTTCAAGGTTTGCAGCTGGTGCTACATGAAGGGAAGAAATACTAAGCCTTTATACACTATTAGAATATAATCAGTTTAATATATAAGAATAACTTGTAAAACTATGCTTACCAGACATCTCGAAACTTGATTTTTGGCCTGAGCTTGTGAATAACGGGGAGAAGGTTCTTTCACTCTCTGGGAGCCGGTAGATCTCTTTAATTCTTCTTTCCGATTCAGCGCTTGGAGGGGCCAATTACTTGAAATTTGCTGCACAAAAAGGTCAAGATGTCAGTTTAGGATATAGTCTCAGGATACTATTGGGGATAATCCTAAAACCCTAAATCCTACCAGAGGTCAACCACTTCCCGGGAAGGTCAACACCCTTGTCAATAGAGTCTCTTTTCACAAAAAAAGAATTTTCGTTTCAAGTCATCCTCGTTTTTGGTCGCTTTGAGGATGAGGGAATCTTTAGAGGTGGAAAAGAGAAGGAATCGGCTGGAACCATGAGATCTTAAACGATATGCAATCGGAAGATCCTCAATGCACAAGTCAGGCACATAACGAGACTTTATCTGGTCCAATGTGATTAGAACTCGCCAAACCATAGGCATGGTTTGGGCGTAACTAAGACCGGTAAGTTCAAAAAAGCGGGAGATGAAGTTCGGGAAAGGATATTGAAGCCCTATGGAGAAAGGGTAGGCTAAGAAGCACACCCATTCGTTGGAATACACATCCGATCGGACCTCCTGGTCGAACGGACGTATAATCGCTCCGACGGGAAAGGAGCCGGAGGCTTTCACGGCGGCAATGTCGGCGTTGTCAAACAAACATACCTCTTTCTTGGGTTCTTTGAGAAAATTTTGTTAGGTAAAAGTGGGAGTAGAATCAGCTGTTTAGATCTGGTTTGACTCGCCATGGAAAATGAAAAGAACTTGCAAGGAAAATAAAGAAGAAAGAGGAGAGGAAATACCTGAAAATTACTCGGAATGTTGTGATCAATAGGAAGAAAATCCGAGAAGATATAGGCTAGAAATAGGGGGTAATGAGTAATTATAGTATGGGAAGTTGCACACTGTCACTTCAAGCGTCCAATCATCATAATTGCCTCGATCCAAGTGATAAGTTCTAAAATATATCTGTTTGAATTTAGAATTCCAACAAATATATTTTGGGGACAATTGTTATGGGTGGTTTTCTAAACCCATATCCTGAATTATATCCTGACTTTATTACTTTTGTCTATGACCAGGATACCGGATTAGGATATTGGTAACATCCTGATGTAGTATCCTGGTAGTTACTAATTGTTCACGTGCATATTAGCATGGCAAGCTTACAACGTTCGAGTGGACTAGTTCTATTGGAGACTCGGACTAATAAGTTGAAAAGAGAACATTGAGCCAGAAGAAGAGGTCTCCAATGTTCAAGTGGAAATATTCGCAGCATCCCGGTTTTATTGGATAGTTTGTTGTTTCTATTTCACTATAAAAAGGAATGTACGGATCGATAGACATACACAACAACTTCACCTACTTTCTCACTTTCTCTGCAAGATGCAATCAATCACAATCACATTTCACCAACACTCACACTCGAAATTCATTGTAACACTTAGCTGATCCGTACAATATCCTGCACTATATCCTGAATTTTGAAGTAATAAGAAGAATAAGGCAGCTGCGATTGTCAGCTCCCAAGGTTTTGTGCCAGCGATCTAGATTGATCAAGGGCTTTCCTCGTACATCTCGTGTCAACCTTTACATTTCTGCTCATTGTTTGATTACTGATATAGCTCGGTATCCTGGGCTATATCCTGAAAATCATTTTTCCCAACAACTAAATTAGAATATTTTTAACACACATTGTTAGCACACTACCTCACAAAATTAATTTGATCACTAAATTGCTTAGGTAATTTTTGACCAAAACAACCAGAATCAGGGTGGAAATAACAAGCAGGGAGGAAACGGAAATCGGGTTGGAAATGGGAATCAAGCTGGCAACGGGAATTGTGGAGGAAACAACAATAACAACCAGGGCGAAAATGGAAACGGACGCGGCCAAGGCTGTTATGGCTGCGAAGACATGGGGCATTTCAAGAAGGATTTCCCTAAGAACAATCAGGCCCGAGGAAGAGTGATTACTATTGGAGCCAGGGAAGCACGCCGGGATCCAAATGTGGTTACTGGTATGTTCCCTATAACCAACGCTATGCATCTGTTCTGTTTGATACTGGCACCGACTTTAGTTTCGTATCCATAGACTTTAAGAATACACTTGGCTTAGTTACAAGTAAGCTAGACGTCCCAGATTCGATAGAACTGACTAAAGGAAAGTTAGTAGAGGCGAATGAAGTGATTAAAGGGTGCACCCTGGAAGTTGGAGAACGTGAATTTTCCATTGATCTTCTACCAGTGGATTTGGGAAGCTTCGATGTCGTTGTCGGGATGGATTGGTTCTCGAACAACCATGCGGAAATAGTTTGCCACGAGAAGACCATTCGCATTCCGTTGGTGAATGAAGAGACGCTTGTGATTCATGGAGAAAAGCACAAGACGCCCTTGTGAATTATCAACTATATGAAAGCACAAAAGTGTTTACGAAAAGGATGTGTTGCCTTCCTAGCACACGTAGTGGATAAGAAAGTTGAGGAGCCGAAGCTTGAAGACATTCCAGTGGTGAAGGATTTTCCTGAAGTCTTCCCCGAGTACTTGCCAGGATTACCTCCATAGAGACAAGTCGAATTCCATATTGACTTGGTTCCAGGCGACGCTCCTGTAGCCAAGGCACCGTATCGACTTGCGCCATTCGAAATGAAAGAGTTATCTACGCAAATCCGGGAGTTGTTAGATAAGGGATTTATAAGGCCGAGCTTCTCACCTTGGGGAGCTCCAGTGTTGTTTGTCAAGAAGAAGGATGGCAGTTTTCGTATGTGTATCGACTACAGAGAGTTGAATAAGCTAACCATCAAGAATCGGTATCCTTTGCCGAGGATTGATGATTTGTTCGACCAATTATAAGGCTTTAGCTACTACTCAAAGATTGACTTAAGGTCAGGATATCATCAACTGCGAATACAAGAAGAAAGCATCCCTAAAACGGCCTTTAGGACTCGTTATGGACATAACGAGTTCCTTGTCATACCGTTTGGCTTAATGAACGCACCAGCAGTATTCATGGATCTCATGAATCGGGTGTGTAAGCCTTATCTGGATAAGTTTATGATCGTGTTTATTGATGAGGAGGGCATAATTCCAGCATCATCAATTGTTCTTCAAGCTTCAATTATTCATGAGGAGGGCAGAATTCCAGCATCATCAATTCTCGCACCTCAGCCCATGGAAGTGCATATGCTTATTCATTTGATCGGATGTTTCTCTCATTTGTCCACCATTCTAACGCTCTACCTTGAAACATTCCAGTTGCACTCCTAGTCTTTAGATGTTCAAGACACTCGCTGTTAATGAAGGTAACCTCGATGCTGTCAAACCACCCCCATCACTGCCCTTGAAAGACTTAGGGTTGCAAGAAACAAAATGCTTATAGCTGAACTTGGTAGACTTTTCTTTCTCCGTCTTAGAGTCATCAAAAGAGGGCGGAGTGTTCGATCCTTGGATCTTAGAGACGATCTTTGACACAACTCGAGCGATCTGGTCGGCCATGAAGGACATCATCTTTTTCTAAGACTTTTCCCTGGATCTCTTGAGAGTGTCGGAGAGCTTTCGAGAAGACATCCTATTGATCCAACAAGAGGATCGTATAAGTCTACGTTCACAAAGTCTCACAGTATAGATTCACACACGATAGATTAAAGACTCGAGATTCAACAAGGTTTACATAGTTCACATTAGTTTTATAACCACAACCCACGACCTTCGCATGGCACGTTGTACGAAGTTTGGCAACATGTCAAAAACGCTTATATAGAGGAAGTACCAGCGGCGTATCCACCACACTTTGGGCATATCGCTTCCACCTCGTACTCGGTGTCATGTTACGTGTCGTAAAACACAATCATCATTATAGATTCACATAGACTACTCCAATAGTTTCACATAGATTCTGACAGATTCCAGAGGTTTCAATACATTCAATAGATTCATAGACTCCAATAGACTCAATAGCTTCCAATAGATTCATAGATTCCAATAGATTCAATAGATCCTCATAGATTCATGTTAACAACCCACAAACAACGAAATCCCGCATGGCACGTGCTACGAAAGTTCGGTAGCATAACGGAAGCACTTATATATAGGAAGTACCAGTGGCTTATCCACCATGCTTCAATTATACCACGTCCCCCTCATCATCGGTGTCACGCTTCGTTAACCACAACATTAGATTACACCACTTTTCACAACATAGATTAACCAAAATAGATTCAACATAGATTAAATAGATTCAACATAGATTAACCAAATAGATTTCACAACTTGAACTCGAGCCTATAAAACTATGAACTTTACTTAGCGCGTGGTACAAAGACTCGGTAACATGCCAGAAACACTTATATATAGGAAGTACCAGCGGCGTATCCACCATGCTTCGGACATGCCACGTCCTCCTCATCTTTGGTGCAAGACTACGTTTCGCATTTTGTTTCTCAAAACAACACATACTTAGATTACACGTAGATTATGCTAGAGTACACATAGATTACACCAGTAGTTTCCCATAGCTTTAGACTTCAACCATCTCATCACCGGTCTGCAGACCACTAAGTTTTGCATGGCACTTAGTACGAAAGTTGGTAACATGTCGGAAACACTTATATATAGGAAGTACCAGCGGCGTATCCACCATGCTTCAAACACGTCACTTCTCCCTCGTGTTTCCATGCCATGTTACATTTAGTGTCTTACAACCACAACAATACATAGATTCATCAGATAGTTTCACATAGTGTCATAGTCGACCAAGATTTCCACATAGATTATCATGATAGATTAAAGCTTCATAAATTTCGTTGATCCTGAGATTAGAGTTAACGTTTTAGATTGCGTACATACGTGCAATTCATGTAAAAGTCTCAAAATAAACGAAGAATCAAGATAAGCGAAGAATCAAGTCTAAAACCACATGTAAAAATCAAGATAACATAAAAGATAGGCTCATAAAACATAGGATTGTTCCGGGTAGAGGAACGGTGACTAACCAAAGTGATTCGAACCCCTTTCGAATTGAAGCAACGCGTCTTGAATTACTTAGACAAATACGTCATCGATGTTAGGCCTACGATATTCATCCTTTTGGTCATTTCACGTACCCAATTGATTGGAAGTTTCGAGACTTTGGCGAGACATTAAAATCAAGGAGTGGGACTAGTTATCAAGGTCTGAGTTTCACCTCTATCTTGATAACATCGTACCCTAATAGCGTCGGTACTTATCAGCAGATAAGACCTACTTAGAATTTAATCAGGAATTTTCCCATCAAGGTTTGGATATCACTCCTGACTTGAGGGCAATTTCGTGCAAAATGCAAACACTGATTAGCAGTGTTTTTCAAGTATCGAGTGTACATTGTGTCAGCCTTAGGAAAGGCATGTAAGTTTAACTGGAAAATGTGCTGCTAGGAAGCAGGTACGGTAGAATGCATAAGTCTTAAACCACATATAAGAATCAAGATTCCTAGAACTATAGACTAGGGCAAGTATTCCTACTTTTCCTGATTCCCTATAGTTATGGCTCTGATACCAATCTGTCACACCCCAACCGATGGCGGAAACATCGGGGTGCGAGCACTAAGCGTTCAGATTGCTCATGAGATTCCACAACGCTAAATAGTTTCATTATGAATTAGATTGATTCAAACATTGTATAGAACCAAACAACCATCACAAGGTATCATAGTACATCAAGTCTCAAATATTGTTCAAAAACTTAATTAACTAGATGAGTTTCTAAGCATCATCCTAGCTTGATTCCAAGAATCCTAGCATCCTGTCAGCCTGCAACATGTATTAAAATAGAGTCAGTACAAAAATGTATCGGCGAGTATACAAGTTTGAGTAATAGCATAATAGGTTAAGACAACTCATATCCACAATGTAAGTAATAAAATAGTTTCAGCCGTGCTAGTGTTCACAGTCCAACAAGTGATAGCCCAAGTATCCCGATGCTTTGTTGTTTTCCCAAGTCTCAAGGAAAACTAGAATCCTCCTAACAATACCCCCGAGAATAATGGGGAGGTGCATCTCCTATAGCGCTACTATTGTTAAGGCGAAACTACACACCCTGGATTAAACGTTCACATAGCACAAATAGAATACAAGAATCATAAGTTTCACATACACATAGGATAGAGTTTAGTTTCCAAAAGTTTCAAGTATCATAGTTTAATAGAATGCATGTTACATCCTAAAGTTTAAAGAAAACAGGGATCGAGTATACTCACAGTGATTGCTTAACAGATTAACTGTTATTGGATCAAAGGGAGCTCTCTAGGTTTAGCCTGATTAGATTGCAACGAATAAGTGTCGGACAAAACAAAGAGGTTGCACAAGTGTCGGATTAACCACTGGATCGGATGGCTGTCTGATCGGATGGCCATCCGATCGGATTGCCAGTCGATTGAGATGACAAGTGTATGAGGGAACGGATTGCTGCCCGATCGGATGGCCATCCAATTGGGTTGCCACTCGATTCAAAATAGATAAAAGTGAAGGGGACGGATGGCTGTCCGATTAGATGGCTATCCGATCGGGTCGCCACTCGATCCAAGTTCAAGATTCAAAGTTGCCTCGATCGGATGGCTGTTCGATCGGATGGCTATCCGATCGAGCTGCCACTCGACGATTATGACTTCAAGTTTCAAGAATGTTTAGGATTAAGGGCAAATGTCACTCGATCGGGTGGCTGTTCTATCGGATGGCTATCCGATTGGATTGCCACTCGATCAGGTTACCTTGTCCCGTTATAAATTCTGTAAAACTCTAAGTTTCTGATTAAGCAATGATGACATGGTACATATTAAGAAAATGGTAAATCCATTAGTATTCAGCCGATCCGATCGGGTGGGAATCACCCAGTCCGTTCAGTCATCAGTTCATGATGATACTTATGTCAGAATCCGTACTCCGGCCATCTTCTCCGGTAACGATCCCTTTCCAAGCCGACTCCAGACTAATAATCAAGTCTAGAGCCCATTTAGATCCGGATTCTATCGTTTTATGTAAAAGTTCAAGAAAAGATGAACATATACATAGGTTTTTAGCTTGAAAAGTGTAGATCTAGCATAGATTTAGTGTAAAACACATGAAATTCTGTAGATCTAAGCTTAGTCTTGGCTAGGATGACCTTACGCAATAGTTTGGTACAAACCGCCATGGCGACATCACCTTCAAGGCTCAGATCTGAGAGATTTCATGGTGAAAAGTGAGATTTCAAAGGAGAATCTCATAGAGAATGATGTGTAGATCAAAGATGTACAAGAATCTAGTGTAAAACGTACCGAAATCGCCAAGAAATGGGAGAAAAGGGGAGTGCGTGCGTCTGGTCGAGTGAGGCTGTCACATCAGTGAGAATGGTGATGTGACAGGCCTATTTATAGTGTAAGGTGGAGTAAAGGCGGTGTGCACTCGGATCGGATGGCGGCCTGATCGAGTGGCCATCCGATCAGGTGGTCATCCGATCGGATGGCTATCCGATTGGATGGTCATCCGATCGGATTGCCACTCGGTCAATCCCATCTTTCCGTTCCACCGTCTTTGCTTCAATTTGCGAGTTAGATTAAGCGTTGCGTATTATTGGCCAGTAGTATAACTAGATTATAGCAATAACACCAAAGTTTTCAAACTTTCATAGTTTCCGCCAGTGACAAGACTCTAGTCCCTCATTCAACCAAGTCTCAAGTTTCAAGAGGCTCAAGAGTCAAGCACCAAAGTATTAAGAATTAGGCACTCCAAGCATATAGAATTAGGCATTCCAAGTATATAGAATTAGGCATTCCAAGTATATAGAATTAGGCATTCCAAGTATATAGAATTAGGCATTTCAAGTATCTAGTATATAGCATAGAATTCACCAAGAACCAAAAGTATTAATGACTACATAGTTCAGGGACTAAAATTGACAATAGGCAAGGTTCAGGGACTAAACTTGCCAATAGTCTAAAGTTTAGGGACGCAGGGCGTTACAGTCTCCCCTCCTTTAGGAGATTTCGTCCTCGAAATCTTTGAGGAAGACTGCTCGAAGAGCTGCGGATACTTGGCCTTCATCTCACTTTTCAATTCCCAAGTGAATTCGGCGCCACGCTTTCCTTCCCATCGAACCTTAACAATGGGAATTTTGTTGTGCCTCAATCGCTTGACTCCTTGATCCGTGATTTCGACTGGTTTCTCCACAAAGTGTACGGCTTCGTTTATTTGCAAGTCTTCGAGGAGAACCTGCAATTCCTCGTTTGCTAGCCATTTACGTAGATTGGATACGTGGAACACTGGATGCACATTGTTTAGTTCTTGTGGCAGGTCGAGTCTGTACGCCACCTTGCCAACCCTTTTGAGTATCTTGAAAGGACCCACATAGCGAGGAGCGAGCTTTCCCTTCTTACCAAAATGAACTACCCCCTTCCAGGGAGATACCTTGAGAAGGACTCGGTCACCAACATCAAATTCCAGAGGCTTACGCCTATTATCATCATAGCTCTTTTGTCTGTTCCTAGCCTTGATCAAGTTATCATGGATCTGAGGAATCTTATCAGTTGTCTCTTGAATGATTTCAGGGCCAGTAAACTGCTTGTCACCAATCTCGTGCCAGCTGAGAGGAGATCGGCACTTGCTGCCATACAAAGCTTCGAAAGGAGCCATCTGAAAACTGGAATGATAGATGTTGTTGTACGAGAACTCAATCAACAGTAAATGTACATCCCAGTTACCACCAAAGTCGATGACACAAGAACGGAGCATATCCTCTAGGGTCTGAATAGTACGCTTGGTCTGTCCATCCGTTTTGTGACACCTGTGTCACTTCAACCATCAAACAAATGCCAAACCAATGAAATATTGTATTTCATACTTGGGATTTATAAAAATATGTGTATCGTTTGCACATATCAACTCTTGTTCGATTTTAAGCTTTAAATCGCTTTCTGGAAGGTTATACGCGCACTGAAGCGTAAATATAACCAGTTTAATCCAACGAACACTCCGGAATAGTGAAATAGTCTTAACATACCTTAAATAACCTTTACATAACTTAGAAATAAGTTTTGAAGGCTTTGGTATGGCAAAAACAAGTTAATTCGCTTACAGGGACTAAACTTGACAAACTGCGAAAGTATGCCAATATGAACTGTAACGAACATTCCGGAACATGACCATAAGTTAAACATACCATAAATATCCTTCACATATCTTAGAAATAGGCTTTGAATGGGTTCGGTGTGCTAAAATAAACTTTAGGGTCATTCAGGGACTAAAAGCGTCAAAATGTGCACAAGTTTGCATTTTTGCGCATAACTCACGTTCTGAATACATCCGGACATCCAAAAATTTATGTAAGCACTAAAATATTTTATTTTAGTGTTTGGCATAAGAAAAATCCATTCGTCGCGTCATTTGGATCGTTTTTCGTGCCTATGCGCATTCCGTCGTAATTAAGCGAACATCGCGATCGTACGGCCAAACGAACTGACATCCGGCATATTTTTGAGCATGTTTCATGTCCACAATGTTTAGGCATCATTTTAGGGCCTTAAAGTTGGCTTTACGGGCCTTAGAAGTGCCGGAAATGAGCTTAAACACGTGCAGGGACTGAAACTGTATATTCTGAAACTTGTTGCTGATCAGACGAGGCCAGGCGGCCCGCCTGAGCCTTGTGTAATCCTGAAGTGGGCTGCGTCAGACCTTCTGACCAGATTAAATGTTTCTAACAGCAGATTTCAGCTGTTTAAACCTCAACCACACACTCACACTTGCCTAGTCAGCTGATAAGAACCCATTTTTAGTTCCCACAATATTTCAACAAGTGTACGCATGAGATTTGATCACGTTTTCCAAGAAACGATCCTAACGGTTCGAGAAACACTATAAATACCCCATGCCTTTCATTGCAAAACCCACTAGAATTTTGATTTGAGAAACTCTAAGTTGAAACCATTGTTTCATACTTGAGATTCTTGGATCGAGATTAGCATTCGGGGACCCTTCGTAAGTATGCTTTCGTTCTTTTCTTTATTTTATTGCTTTTCGAGTCCAAAAGTCAAACTTTGTTTGACTTTCTGCGTTGACCAGTAATCACGATGGTTATAGTCCCTTGGGACTATGCCTACTGATTACCACGTTGTCTAGGGTCGTAAGGTTAAGCGATCTGATAAATCGCTTATACCTTCGAACCCGACCCAGTTGGTCGATCATTAGGATCCGACCAAATACCTTAGGTGACCACAGTATATAGGGAATAACCTTCCGAGGTTATACCTTATGGTCACATCGTTTGAGTAGTTGTATGATAGGTAGTTTATATGCCTTAGGTAAATTACCAGAATACCCTTTTCATGTATAATTGGTAATTAAGCATATGTAACCTAAAATTTTGTCACATAACTGATTATGTAACATGTTTAGGCATATAATACTTATCATAGGACTAGTTAGGCGATCCGCACGCGTTTCACGTGAACGATGCGTTAAAGTAGCATAAGCTACCTAAACGGGTCGTAATGGGTCGTAAACAATTAGGCTAGGTTTCATTTAGTATGAAGGCCTTGTTAAACCATACTACATGAGTTCCCATACTCATTTGGTTTACGAGCCCTCATTCTATCCGATCCTCCAATTTAGGTCCGGTTAATTAACATAGCTACCTATATTAGGTGCCGTTTGATTCCGTGATCTCTAGCATTGCTTGGTGGTTATCTTAGGACTTCTGAGCAATCTCAATGTGAGTACATAGTTTCCCCTCTTTTACCGTTTTCAAACTGTTTTGGGGTGAAGCATGTGTACCTATCTGTTACTTTCATGATTTCAAAGTATAATTGATTATACATGTTATTACTTATCATTTGACAAACTAAATGACTATCTATGGTTTAAGCACTGATTTCTCAATGAACATAAAATAAAATGTTGAATTGTACTTATTTTATGTTCACCAGACCGATTGTTAGTATGATATAGCGCTATAGGATTTGAAACCCCATTCCTGTTGTCATGGAATGTCTGAAACCAATTTGTTTCTCCATCCAAATAGGGATTGCCTTTGTGGTATCCCTATAGTCTCAAAGGTGTATTTTGATGCACTAGGTCTGAATGAATTCTTAAATCACACTTTTAAAGTATAGTTTGATATACTCCCATGTGTGATATTGTACAAAACCAACATATATTTTGTTAATCATCCAAAGCATATTTTGATATGTTATTTACAAAACCAAAACATAGTTTAATATGTTAATTATCACATCCAAAGCATATTTTGATATGTTATCTATAAATCCGAAGTATACTTGTAATATACTACTTAAAACTATTATTTTAAACAACTGAAGTATATTTAATATACTATCATTCTAACGATTGGGTTTTGGTTAGGGTTTAGATAACGGGACGGGTGTAATGTGATGAAAACATGGTAGATACGCTGCTGGTACTTCTTATATATAAGTGTTGTCATTGCATTACATACCGTGGCGTTATTAGTACACTTGGGTTAATGATATTGGAACTGAAATATACTTTAATATATTACTCATTCGATTCTCTTAAAATCCAAAGTATATTCTCAAATATACTATAAGCCTTTTTATCAAAATATTGTTTTACAAGCAACTTATCTTATACAACTCATTTTATATGGTTATTCATTTAACCTTACATTTATTTATACATATCATCTGATCTTATTGTTTTTTTTCAAACGATTTACAAAACAAAACATTTTACAAGGATCATGACTGACTTTTGTTAAACAACATTCTCTTAAACTTACAAGTCATGAATCCTATTTTCACAAAACCTATGTATCTCACAGGCATTTTTATGCTGACGTACCTATTTTTACATATGTTTCAGGTACTGCTTTGCAATGATTGTTGATACATGCTACACTTAGGATGGACTCGTGCCTTAGAAAACTTTAAAACTCGGAAGATCATAGTTGTACTTATATGATTGTATTAAAACAATGAGTTCATTTATTCAATAAAACAGAATTTATTTATTCCATGGTTATGAAACAATGATTCTGTTACAACACTCCCCAACGTTTCCGCCACGTCTAGTTGCTTTTCGTGGTCGGGGTGTGACAGAAAAGTTGGTATCAGAGCCAATGGTTATAAGGAATTAGGTTATTAGTAATGCTTTGACCTAGACTATAACCTTCCTAGGAACCTAACACAAGTTTTCTTGTGTTTAGTTTTAAAACAATACCGTCACTTATTCTTAGGTGACAACTACAATAAGAACATAAATTTCTATCCCGCTTTGAAAACTAATCATCTGTTCTAGGATGATTGATTTCTAGGTTTTGAACCTTCTGTTATATGGTTTTGAACCCCTTTGAGTTTTCAAAATCTCGTCAAGGTTTTGGGTTTTAAATAATGTGAACACGTGCAAACTGGAAGGGTGAATGCCTGTATTCTGGGTTTTCTGTCTAGGCAAGCACTTCGTATATATCTCATCAGACGCGAGACCAGTTGTGCTTACCTAGAAATTCTTGGGATGAGTGTTCACTTATAGGCGAGCATGTCTTCGCGATACATTATTTTTGACCCATTTACTTTGATTAGTCACTGTGTGTAGTTTGTTTGCTTTGTAATGCGAACAAATGACCACTATCCTTGCTTTCATCAGATTTGTTTCATCTCATTCTTTTCGTCTAATTCTCTCACTCATTTCCTTTCATGTTTCCTCTTTTAGAATGCCTCCTCGACGTGACAATCAGATGGCGAATGCCGAACTGGTGGAAATCATTGCGCAGCAAATGGCTGTTGCCTTCCCAAATCTTTATGCTCAAATGATGCAAGCCATCAACAACAACAATGCTCCATGCAATTTCAAGAATTTTAACTCGGCTAAACCGCTCAAGTTTAGTGGTTCTGAGGGAGCCACTGGGCTTCTTCAATGGTTTGAGAGCATTGAGAATACTTTCCGTCATGTTCAGTGTCCTGAAAATCGCAAGGTCGAGTTTTCTTCGAGTGTGTTTCAGAAGAGGGCTCTTACATGGTGGAACGGGGTGATGAGAGACCGTGGTGCTGAGGTTGCTTTAGCCCAAACTTGGGCTGAACTTAGGGCTCTTATGATGAAGGAGTTTTGCCCTCGTCATGAACTGCGAGCTTTGGAGAGGGAGTTTGATGATTTGAAGCAAGACAGTGGCGAGCATCGAGCCTATACTGACCGTTATGAAGAATTGAGCCTTTTGTGCCCTGCTATGGTAACTCCTGTGGATAAAGCGATCGAGAAATATACGGATGGTCTTCCTGACCTAGTTCAGGATATTGTTATTGGCAGTAACCCTACTACTGTCAGACAAGCCATTGAACTGTCTGCCACCCTAACTGAATCCCACATCAGGAAGCGTAAGCTGTTTCGAAAGGGCGACTCAAGACCATCTGACAAGACTGCTCAAGTGGAACCCAAGGAAGAAAATGCTGAGGTGTTCAAGAAGAAGAAGCGCAAAGCCTCTCAGAACTGCGCTGTAACTGCTCAAGACAAACAGGTTGCACCAAACCAGCCAGCACAGCCTCGTAAAAGACAAAACTATGTTGGTACCGCACCTTTGTGCAACAAGTGAAACCGTCATCATTTGGACCAAGAGCAGTGTCATAAATGTACCCACTGTGGGTGGTTGGGACATTTGATCAATGTTTGTCGTTATGCAAATCAAGCTGCTGCAAACCCTGCTGCTGTTCAAGCACGGTTCCCTCCAGGGTCATGTTATAACTGTGGTGACCTTACCCACTACAGGAACAATTGCCCAAGACTTGTTAACATACCTCCAGCGCGTGGACGAGTGTTTAACATCAATGAGGCAAACATGAACAATGATGCAGCAATGAACAATTAGTGTTTTGTAATTCCTTGGTTGTTATCTTTTGACACTTCAAGACAATTCGGTTGTTACATAAATAAAGATTTGTTGTTTTTATTTTTGTAAAAGTTATGCGTTTAAATGAATGTTTGATGCAACCTTATGATGTCAACCCAAAGACAAACTACTCGTATGGTTCTGTCATTTTATGATCACTTGTGATCTCCCCAAGAACCTTAAACACTCATTTCTTTTAAGAAACAAAGCCAAACTTTTATTGAGAATCCTTCTATCTTTATAGATGGATCCTTGAAAATGATTAATGTGCCAAATAAAATCCATTGATTGGATTCCTGGTGTGTTTTAAATATCCATGCCCAAAGATAACAAATTAAAGAATCAAGTTAACTAATTTTTTGCTGATGTGTTTTCTTACATGCTTTGTGGTTGTATATGATCCATCCAAATCCTCGTAGAATCTTCCATATCTCATATGAGAGATTCATAATAGGATATCCAAAGTTGCTATCTTAAATCTTTAATGGACTTCTACGTTGTAGTCAAGTCCCTTGGGTTTTAAAGTACTATGCTATAATTGGACCCCTTGGGTGGTCTGGTTAAACAGATTGATTTTGAAAATCTGATTAGAAATATCATGTGATGATATAATTAAAAAAAAAAGATCCCTTAAGTGGTCTATTTAAGGAGATCGTACGACGGTCTAGTTAAGAAGATCATATGTTGATCTAGTTAAAAAGATCGTTCGTTGATTTAGTTAAAAAGATCCTTTGGTGATCTATTCAAGTCGCTTCATGTTTATTCAATTGATTTTTCCTCTACGCATTCTGAAATGAACTGTGCGGACTGTGCAAGGAATTACGTAATTATGGAGGACTACATAATTATGAAATTCAGTGCACAGAAACCACAAGAAGTTTTGTCATGTGTTAAGACCTATAGTGACGAGAATAATGATACGGGAGAAGTCTCGGACTTTGACCGATGTCATTTTATCTTACACTCCCCAATTCTGATTTCAAGCACACATAAGTTTCCTATGATAAGTCTTCATAAGAAACGTTCTTCTGTCCGTAGTTCAAAATTCCATGTTCTACTAATACAAGGAATTCACTTTGAGGGTTAACAAATTCGCTAAGAGTCCTAACATGGCCCAGAGTATTACTTAAGGGTTCAATGGATCTATTAGAAGGCGAAATCGTCACAGCTGTCTTCACAAGTTTCCTCTAGAATTAAATTTCGGGACGAAATTTCCTAAAGTAGGGGAGACTGTGACACCTGTGTCACTTCAACCATCAAACAAATGCCAAACCAATGAAATATTGTATTTCATACTTGGGATTTATAAAAATATGTGTATCGTTTGCACATATCAACTCTTGTTCGATTTTAAGCTTTAAATCGCTTTCTGGAAGGTTATACGCGCACTGATGCGTAAATATAACCAGTTTAATCCAACGAACACTCCGGAATAGTGAAATAGGCTTAACATACCTTAAATAACCTTTACATAACTTAGAAATAAGTTTTGAAGGCTTTGGTATGGCAAAAACAAGTTAATTCGCTTACAGGGACTAAACTTGACAAACTGTGAAAGTATGCCAATATGAACTGTAACGAACATTCCGGAACATGACCATAAGTTAAACATACCATAAATATCCTTCACATAGCTTAGAAATAGGCTTTGAATGGGTTCGGTGTGCTAAAATAAACTTTTGGGTCATTCAGGGACTAAAAGCGTCAAAATGTGCACAAGTTTGCATTTTTGCGCATAACTAACGTTCTGAATACATCCGGACATCCAAAAATTTATGTAAGCAATAAAATATATTATTTTAGTGTTTGGCATAAGAAAAATCCATTCGTCGCGTCATTTGGATCGTTTTTCGTGCCTATGCGCATTCCGTCATAATTAAGCGAACATCGCGATCGTACGGCCAAACGAACTGACATCCGGCATATTTTTGAGCATGTTTCATGTCCACAATGTTTAGGCATCATTTTAGGGCCTTAAAGTTGGCTTTACGGGCCTTAGAAGTGCCGGAAATGAGCTTAAACACGTGCAGGGACTGAAACTGTATATTCTGAAACTTGTTGCTGATCAGACGAGGCCAGGCGGCCCGCCTGAGCCTTGTGTAATCCTGAAGCGGGCCGCGTCAGACCTTTTGACCAGATTAAATGTTTCTAACAGCAGATTTCAGCTGTTTAAACCTCAACCACACACTCACACTTACCTAGTCAGCTGATAAGAACCCATTTTTAGTTCCCACAATATTTCAACAAGTGTACGCATGAGATTTGATCACGTTTTCCAAGAAATGATCCTAACGGTTCGAGAAACACTATAAATACCCCATGCCTTTCATTGCAAAACCCACTAGAATTTTGATTTGAGAAACTCTAAGTTGAAACCATTGTTTCATACCTGAGATTCTTGGATCGAGATTAGCATTCGGGGACCCTTCGTAAGTATTCTTTCGTTCTTTTCTTTATTTTATTGCTTTTCGAGTCTGAAAGTCAAACTTTGTTTGACTTTCTGCGTTGACCAGTTTATGGTCAATGTGAAGTTCGTTTGAACTTCGCAACGTGATTGTAATCACGATGGTTATAGTCCCTTGGGACTATGCCTACTGATTACCACGTTGTCTAGGGTCGTAAGGGTAAGCGATCTGATAAATCGCTTATACCTTCGAACCCGACCCAGTTGGTCGATCATTAGGATCCGACCAAATACCTTAGGTGACCACAGTATATAGGGAATAACCTTCCGAGGTTATACCTTATGGTCACATCGTTTGAGTAGTTGTATGATAGGTAGTTTATATGCCTTAGGTAAATTACCAGAATACCCTTTTCATGTATAATTGGTAATTAAGCATATGTAACCTAAACTTTTGTCACATAACTGATTATGTAACATGTTTAGGCATATAATACTTGTCATAGGACTAGTTAGGTGATCCGCACGCGTTTCACGTGAACGATGCGTTAAAGTAGCATAAGCTACCTAAACGGGTCGTAATGGGTCGTAAACAATTAGGCTAGGTTTCATTTAGTATGAAGGCCTTGTTAAACCATACTACATGAGTTCCCATACTCATTTGGTTTACGAGCCCTCATTCTATCCGATCCTCCAATTTAGGTCCGGTTAATTAACATAGCTACCTATATTAGGTGCCGTTTGATTCCGTGATCTCTAGCATTGCTTGGTGGTTATCTTAGGACTTTTGAGCAATCTCAATGTGAGTACATAGTTTCCCCTCTTTTACCGTTTTCAAACTGTTTTGGGGTGAAGCATGTGTACCTATCCGTTACTTTCATGATTTCAAAGTTTAATTGATTATACATGTTATTACTTATCATTTGACAAACTAAATGACTATCTACGGTTTAAACACTGATTTCTCAATGAACATAAAATAAAATGTTGAATTGTACTTATTTTATGTTCACCAGACTGATTGTTAGTATGATATAGCGCTATAGGATTTGACACCCCATTCCTGTTGTCATGGAATGTCTGAAACCAATTTGTTTCTCCATCCAAATAGGGATTGCCTTTGTGGTATCCCTATAGTCTCAAAGGTGTATTTTGATGCACTAGGTCTGAATGAATTCTTAAATCACACTTTTAAAGTATAGTTTGATATACTCCCATGTGTGATATTGTACAGAACCAACATATATTTTGTTAATCATCCAAAGCATATTTTGATATGTTATTTACAAAACCAAAACATAGTTTAATATGTTAATTATCACATCCAAAGCATATTTTGATATGTTATCTATAAATCCGAAGTATACTTGTAATATACTACTTAAAACTATTATTTTAAACAACTGAAGTATATTTAATATACTATCATTCTAATGATTGGGTTTTGGTTAGGGTTTAGATAACGGGACGGGTGTAATGTGATGAAAACATGGTAGATACGCCGCTGGTACTTCTTATATATAAGTGTTGTCATTGCATTACATTCCGTGGCGTTATTTAGTACACTTGGGTTAATGATATTGGAACTGAAATATACTTTAATATATTACTCATTCGATTCTCTTAAAATCCAAAGTATATTCTCAAATATACTATAAGCCTTTTTATCAAAATATTGTTTTACAAGCAACTTATCTTATACAAACTCATTTTATATGGTTATTCATTTAACCTTACATTTATTTATACATATCATCTGATCTTATTGTTTTTTTCAAACGATTTACAAAACAAAACATTTTACAAGGATCATGACTGACTTTTGTTAAACAACATTCTCTTAAACTTACAAGTCATGAATCCTATTTTCACAAAACCTATGTATCTCACAGGCATTTTTATGCTGACGTACCTATTTTTACATATGTTTCAGGTACAGCTTTGCAATGATTATTGATACATGCTACACTTAGGATGGACTCGTGCCTTAGCAAACTTTAAAACTCGGAAGATCATAGTTGTACTTATATGATTGTATTAAAACAATGAGTTCATTTATTCAATAAAACAGAATTTATTTATTCCATGGTTATGAAACAATGATTCTGTTACAACACTCCCCGACGTTTCCGCCACGTCTAGTTGCTTTTCATGGTCGGGGTGTGACACGTTTGAGGATGAAAGGCCGTGCTAAGATTCAAATGAGTACCCATAGCGGATTGAAAGGTTTGCCCAAGACGTGAAGTAAAACAACCATCACGGTCCGAGATTATGTCAAGAGGTATGCCATGACGGCATATAACCTCATCAGTATAGATTCAAGAAAGTGTCTCCACTTTATAATCTTCACGAATGGGAAGAAAGTGGGCTGATTTGGTTAAACGATCAATTATCACCTAGATACTATCGTGACCAGAAGGCGTTCGAGGTAGCTTGGTAATAAAGTCCATAGCGATGCTATCCCATTTCCAAACTGGGATTTCGTGTTGTTCTAAGAGTCCTGAAGGACGTTGATGTTCAGCCTTAACTTTCGTACAAGTAAGGCACTTAGAAACATATACAACAATGTCCCTCTTCATTCCAGGCCACCAATAAGTTGCACGCAAATCATGGTACATCTTGTCCATGCCTGGATGAATAGAGTAGTGGGATTTGTAAGCCTCATTCATAATGAGCTCATGGAGATTATCGCGATCCGGTACCCAGATGCGATTGAGGTAGTATTGGAGTCCATTCGGTTTAGTTTCAAGCTGTTCAATCTTAGCGCCTTGGATTTCCACTTCTAGACTTCCTTCATTTGCTGACGAATACTGAGCGTCACGAATACTCGCATGGAGGTCATTAGAGATACGAATAGCATTCACATGAGTTTTACGACTAAGAGCATCGGCCACTACATTCGCCTTGCCAGGATGATAGCGAATTTCGCAGTCGTAGTCGTTAAGCAATTCCACCCAACGCCTCTGTTGCATGTTCAGTTCCTTTTGGTCAAAGATGTGTTGAAGGCTCCTATGGTCAGTGAAAACCACACACTTAGTACCATACAGGTAGTATCGCCATATCTTTAACGCAAACACAACTGCACCAAGCTCCAAATCGTGAGTAGTATAGTTTTTCTCATGTACTTTGAGTTGTCGGGAGGCATAAGCAATAACCTTGTCTTGCTGCATGAGCACACAGCCCAAGCCACAGTTCGAGGCATTGCAATATACCATGAAATCATCATTCCCATCAGGGAGAGTAAGAACAGGGGCATTAAACAAAAGAGTCTTAAGGGTCTGAAAAGATTTCTCTTGCTCAGGACCCCAAGCAAAAGGTCTCTCTTTCTGAGTCAACGAAGTGAGAGGAACATCGATCTTAGAGAAGTCCGAAATGAATCGGCGGTAATAGCCCACCAACCCTAGGAAGGAACGAATCTCAGATGCAGATTTAGGCGTACTCCAATTCTTCACAGCTTCTATTTTAGACGGGTCAACATGAATACCTTGCTTACTAACGACGTGACTAAGAAATTGCACATCATTAATCCAGAACTCACACTTAGAAAATTTAGCATACAAACGCTCACCATGTAAGAGTTCAAGCATCAAGCATAAATGTCGAGCATGATCAGCTTTAGTTTTAGAATAAATGAGAATATCATCAATAAAGACTATCACAAAACGATCAAGATAGGGTTTACAAACACGATTCATGAGATCCATGAACACAGCGGGTCGTTGGTCAATCTAAAAGGCATGACCATGAACTCGTAGTGCCCATATGGAGTACGAAATGCGGTCTTGGGTACATCATCCTCGAGTACATGAAGTTGATGGTGTGACAACTGTGTTCGGTAATCGATGTACGATGTAAAACAATGATGATTATTAATGAAACAATGTGCTTTGGTGTTATTATATGTGTTTTGGTGTTCTATGTGTGTATTTGTGTTGGTGATTTTTTTCAATACGATTCGATTCCGATTGCAAGCTTTAAATCTCGTTCTGGAAGGTTATACGCAAACTGGTGCGTAAACGCAGTCAGTATAACACGACAAACACTCCGGAATAGTGACATAGGCTAAACATACCTTAAATAACCTCCACATAACTTAGAAATAAGTTTTGAATGGGTTGGTGTGTTGAAACCAAGCTTGTTCGATCGTAGGGACTATTTGTGTCAAACTGCGAAACTATGCCGATTTGAACTATAACGAACATTCCAGAACATGACCATAAGTTAAACATACCCTAAATATCCTTTTCATAGCTTAGAAATAGGCTTTGAGGAGTTCGGTGAGCTAAAATAAACTTTATGCTCATTCAGGGACTAAAAGCGTCAAAAAGTGCATAAGTTTGCATTTTCGCGCATATCTTACGTTCTGAATATATCCGGACCTCCAAAAATTTATGTAAGCATTAAAATATTTTATTTTAGAGTTTGGCATAAGAAAATTCCATTCGTCGCTTAATTTGGATCGTTTTTGCGTTCGTTACGACTTCCGTCGTAATTAACCGAACAACGCAACCGTACGGCCAAACGAACCGACATCCGAGATAATTTTGAGAATGTTTCATGTTCCATATGCTTTAACATCCTTGTGAAGCTTAAAAATGGGCTTGACGGGTGTTAGAAGTGCTAAAACACGACCATACGCGCACAGGGACCAAAACTGCCAAAACTAAAACTGCTGGGCTGCAGGGTCCTTACGGACCGTAAGAGGAGGACCATACGGTCTGTAAGCATGTTCCAGAACATCAGAAGCTTCCTTCTAGCCTGTTTCCAGCTGTTAAGCACTCAAAACCCACTTCCACATGCCATTTCCTGATAATGGGGGGGGGGGGGCATTTGATGCACATGGTGTTGTAAACAAGTGTAGGGATGAGATTGAAGCATGGTTTTCGAGGAATGATCCTAACGGTTCTAGAATTCCTATAAATACCCCCACCCTTCACTTGCAAAACCCACTTGATTTCTGAAATTATCTCTAAGTTGATGTGTTTGAAACACTTCATACCTGAGAAATACTTGGAAATCAAACTTGCGGGGACCTTCTGTAAATGTTCTTTCGTTCTTTTCATTCGTTTTAGCGTTAAAGTCAAACTGTGTTTGACTTTCTGCATTGACCAGTTTATGGTCAATGCGAAGTTCGTTTGAACTTCATAACGTGAGCGTAATCACGATGGTTATAGTCCCTAGTGACTATACCTACTGATTACCACGTTATCTAGGTTTAGTGACGAGTCGTAGTTTCGGCCAAAATGCGTATTCTTGCGTATTTTGTAACCAAACTACTCTTAGGTATCAAAACCATTTTTTTTGATACCAAACTTGTTTTCTAACTTAGTTAAGCATATTTTAACATGCTTAGCTCGTCACTTTTTAGATTAGTGCTTATGTAGAGTCGTAAGTCAAGCGGACTAAACACCCGCTTACACTTTCGAACACGACCCGTTTGGTCGATCATTAGGATCCGACCAAACATGTTTAGTGACCATAGTAGCATAGGGAATAACCTTCTGTCACACCCCGACCACGTAGAACATACAAAACGTGGCGGAAACATCGGGGAGTGTTGTAACAGAATTAATGTTTCACAACCATGGAAATTAAAGTTTCGTTTTATTGATTAAAAGTGTTACAATGCCTTAACAAACAAAGAAATACAACATAATTAACTAGTCTTGCATCTTTTATTGTCACTAAAGCCCAAGTCTGTCTATGTGTATCTTGATCATATTATGCAACAGCTCCTGAAAAACACATGTGAAAATAGGTACGTCAGCATAAAAATGCCTGTGAGATACATAGGTTTTTGTGAAAATAAGATTCATGACTTATGTTTGAGAAAATCTTTAGTCATGAACCTTGTTATTTGCTTTGTCTTTTAACTCATTTGAAAAACGATAAGATCAGATGATAAGTATAAATAAATGTAAGGTTAAATGAATAACCAAGTAAAATATGTTTGCATAAGATAAGTTGTTTATAAATCAATGTCTTGTGAAAAGTATGTTATTTGTATGAAATGTTCTATGTCTCAAACTGAAATGATTCAAATAACGTTACGACATGTAATACCATACAAACACTTATATATAGGAAGTACCAGCGGTGTATCCACCATGCTTGTATCATATTACACACGCATCGTTACTTAATCACTTAATCAAACCAAACCAAACAATGTAAAATGTTCATGTCAAGATGTAAATCATGTCAAAATGTCTATGTCAAATATCCATGTCAAATGTCTATGTCAAATATCCATGTCAAATGTCTATGTCAAATATCCATATCAAATGTCTATAGTCCAAAAGTAGTCAAGTAATGTATAACCAAAATGATATGTATGGTAAGTAAAATTTAGACTACTTAAACCATAAGTAAAAATGTACAAAACAAAGTATTGAAGTAAAACTTGGTTTAAATCAAAGTTATGTTTTGTAAGATATATGCATGCTATACTGAATATGAACATTTATGCGGTATTGTGAAAATTCATACATCCAAGCCTTGAGACAGACGGATAACTATGTAAAAGTGAGTTATCAAGAGAATATGTATTCGGATTCGGTCATTCCTTTCATCCCCTTTCCCTGGGATGTCCGGAACGGGATTTGTCAAGTCCTATGGTACCACTACCTACTACCGAGCGGCATGATCGGTGTTAATGAATGTATAGTATAGTTTAAACAAACCAAATGTCATACCAAAATGTAATCATGTTTTATGAAGATAATGTACCTAGTATGCTAGAGTAAACATACAGGGTAGAGCTGAAAAACAATGTGTCCATATGTTACTGGAACATATGCAACAGAGATGCAGTATAAAACAATGTACTAAGTATGCAAAGTCATCATACAAAGTAGAAAAGTCATGTAAAACAATGTACTAAGTATGCAAAGTCGTCATACAAAGTAGAAAAGTCATGTAAAACAATGTACTAAGTATGCAAAGTCATCATACAAAGCATAGAACACCATGAAATCATGTACTATAAATGTACTAATGAACATAGCAAGTATATGATGTGAAAACAGGAAAGCACGAAAGTAACAAGTAGGCACATGTGTTTCACCCCAAAACAGTTTGGAAAACAGTAAAAGAGGGGTCTATGTACTCACTTGAGAATGCTCAGTAGTCCTTGAGTGACAGCCAAACAATGCTAGAGATCGCGGATATCAAACGGCACCTAATATAGGTAACTATTTTAATTAACTGGACCTAGATCGGAAGACTGGGTAGCATTAGGGTTTGTAAACCAAACGAGTGTGGAGACTCGTGTGATATGGTTTAACAAAGCCTACATACTAAATGAAACCTAACATAACTGCCTACGACCCATTACGACCCGTTTAGATAGCTTATGCTACTTTAACGCGTCGTTCGCGTGAAACGCGTTCGGATCGCCTAACTAGTCCTATGACAAGTGTTATATGCCTAAACATGTTACATAATCAGTTATGTGACAAAAGTTTAGGTTACATATGCTTAATTACCAATTTTACATGAAAAGGGTATTCTGGTAATTTACCTAAGGCATATAAACTACCTATCATACAACTACTTAAACGATGTGACCATAGGGTATAACCTCGGAAGGTTATTCCCTACCTACTATGGTCACCTAATGTATTTGGTCGGATCCTAATGATCGACCTAACTGGGTCGGGTTCGAAGGTATAAGCGATTTATTAGATCGCTTACCCTACGACCCTAGACAACGTGGTAATCAGTAGGCATAGTCCCAAGGGACTATGACCATCGTGATTACAATCACGTTGCGAAGTTCAAACGAACTTCGCATTGACCATTACTGGTCAACGCTGAAAGTCAAACAAAGTTTGACTTTCTGACTCGAAAAGCAGTAAAAATAAGGAAAAGAACGAAAGAATACTTACGAAGGGTCCCCGAATGCTAAACTCGATTCAAAAATCTCAGGTATGAAACAAATGTTTCAACTTAGAGTTTCTCAAATCAAATTTCTTGTGATTTTAGCAATGGGGGTGTTGGGGTATTTATAGTAATACCCGAACCGTTAGGATCGTTTTATGGAATAACGTGATTGAATCCAACCCATACACTTGTTGCAAGGTTATGGAAGCCTAAATTCCATCCTTATCAGCTGACTAGACAATTAGGAATGTGTGGGTGTGGTTTAAACATGTGCAAACAGGCTGTTTAAACACTGAACCTGGTCTGCAGGTACCATACGCATCGTAGGGCATAGATACCATACGCATCGTATGGTGTAAGTTTGGCAGAATTACAGTTTTGGTCCCTGAACTGTATTTAGGCCATTTTTGACACGTTTAAGGCCCGTTAACCCCATTTCAAAGCTCTAAAATGAAGTTAAAGTATAGGGAACTTAAAATGTGTTCAAAAATATCTTGGATGTCGGTTCGTTTAGCCGTACGGTTGCGATGTTCGGTTAATTACAACGGAATACGCATAAGCGCGAAAAACGATCCAAATGACGCGACGAATGGATTTTTCTTATGGCGAACACTAAAATATAATATAGTCATGCTCACATAAATTTTTGGATGTCCAGATGTATTCAGAACGTAAGTTATGCGCAAAAATGCAAACTTGTGCACTTTTTGACACTTTTAGTCCCTGAATGACCCAAAAGTTTATTTTAGCACACCGAACCCCTCAAAGCCTATTTCTAAGCTATGTAAAGGATATTTAAGGTGTGTTTAACTTATGGTTATGTTCCGGAATGTCTGTTACAGTTCAAATTGGCATACTTTCGCAGTTTGTCAAGTTTAGTCCCTGTAAGCGAATTAGCTTGTTTTTGCCATACCAAAGCCTTCAAAACTTATTTCTAAGTTATGTAAAGGTTTTTTAAGGTATGTTAAGCCTATGTCACTATTCCGGAGTGTTTGTTGCATTAAACTGGTTATATTTACGCATCGGTGCGCGTATAACCTTCCAGAAAGCGATTTAGAGTTTGAAATTGAACAAGAATTGATATGTGCAAATGATACACATATTTTTACAAATCCCAAGTATGAAATATAATATTTCATTGGTTCGGTATTTGTTTGATGGCCGTGGAGGCACAGGTGTTACAGTCTCCCCTACTTTAGGAAATTTCGTCCCGAAATTTAGAGGAAACTTGTGAGAGCTTAAAAACATGAAGTTGAAAAGATCAAACAACATTGGTTAGGGTTCTGAACTTCTAGTAACCTTTAATAACATCATGATTGCAATGTAAGAGGGATACTTATATACAAGTATATGAAGCGTCATTGGTGCGTCCACCGTACCTCCATTACATCGTTCTCATTTCGTTATTGTTGTCACTATCGGTTCTTACACATAATAAATCTTACTATGGTTACCGTGCACCGAATCTCATAATTATGTACGCGTCCATAATCAGACAATTCCTTGCACAGTTTACACAGTCTATTTTATAATGTGTAGGGGGAAAACCAACTGAACAATCCTGTGATGAGTGTGACTAGACCGCCATAGAGTCCTTTAGACTAAATCAATAAATGATCTAAATAGACTATCAAGGAGTCTGTCCAGCTACATCACTAGATGTCTTTCTTTAACCAAATTGTGAATCAATCTTTTAGACTAGACCCCTAAAAGGATCTCTTATGAAACATGGAGTGGTACTTATATAATCCAAGGGTCTTAACTATTACATAGAAGCCCATTAAGGATTGAAGGTAGTACCTTTTGAATATCCTGCTACGAATCCCTCATATGAAGATATGAAAGATTCTGCGAGGATTTGGATAACGAATATCCAGAGTATTAAAAACACAGAAATGCATAAAAGAAAACATAAGATGAATTAACACATAGTCACATAACCACAAAATTTGTTTAACTAGAAGTTTGCTTTGCTAACAGAGTACATGTATTTAAAGCACACTAGGAATCCATCTCGTGGATTTCATTTGGCACTTTAAACATTTCCAAGAATCTAACTATAAAGATAGAAAGATTCAAAAAGAAAATTCGATTTCGATTATAAAGAATCGAAATGTTCGAATTAAGGTACATAAGGAATCCAATTAAGGACTCTGATTTGAATGGTGATCATCCACAAGGGTCTAAATATGAAGATAAAAAGATCCCATATGGATTTTAGAAGTTGAAGATGTTTTGAAACCTTGCACTGGACGTGCTTATGTCAAAACATCAAGTAAAAATGTTTTACGAAGTTGAGATGCCAGATATGCCAAGGCGACATATGAAGCGAAATTTGAAAGTTAAGTCAATGTACGAGGAAAATATTTTTGAAAACTGTGCATGGGGTTCTTTTAAGAAAAATGTGTTTAATGTTTTTGAAACCTTATATATAATACTTTTGAAATAAAGTAGGTGTATTAGATAGATATATTTACAAAAATGTTTTAAAATCATGAGAGATGAATTTTGAAATTATGTATAAGGTTTTTAAAAGACATGAATGATGCTTTTCGAAATCATGCACTTTATAAGAAAATGTATTGTGTTAATATTGTCTTCAGACTATATGAAATATTTTGAAATTTGAAAGGTTGGTTTTGATAACATGGCCAATGTTTTTGAAATAACATAGACAATGTTTCTAGAAAAATTATTTTCAAACTATATGAAATATTTTGAAAATAAAGCTTTCTGTTGACTTTTTGCAATTAGCTTTGACCCGACAATTGACATAGTTAGAGTGGGAATCAGAGGGTACCCTTTTAAGGGTTTATTACCCACATAATTACCTACTTATAGGTACTTTTAATTCGAGATTTGACTGAACAAATATTAATTAATCTCGAAGTCAACCCTTAATTACGACGGTTTGACTTTTAGCTAATTAACTAAGCTAAACTGAATTAGGAAGGGTTAAGGACACTTACAAAGGTCCTAAGAATGATTAGGGATCACTAAGAAGCTTGTTGCTGATCAGAGGAGCTCCAGAGACCAGCTTGAAAGGAGTTGCAAATGAAAGACCAAATGTTGCAACAAGAGGTTCCCTTATATATGCAATTTGATGCATCAAGATCACTCCAAATCAGTCTACAAAGGTTATAAGATGTTCCCAAGTGTCCCTGGATGCTAAAAACCAGTTATAGGGCCCCTGGTTTTCGAATACCACCATTTTAAGTCGGTGTAACCATTTTAACAGGCAGCTGTCAAGTTTCTGTATCTGGGCATGGCTTACGGACCGTAAGGGTCCAGCCATACGGTCCGTAAGGACCTGGTCAGCAAAACAGAATTTTCAAAAGTTAACAGTTTGGCCCCTGAACTTCCAAACATGATTTTTAACATGGTTTCTTGCACTTGTAACCCCCAAACTTGACTTTTAAGGACTCCAAGTCATAAACCAACTTTGTTAAGTCCCCGGTTATTCATACGATCACCGTAAAGTCTTAAATTTCAACGTTGACGCTTTTAACCCCTCGTACACGAATATTGTCATAACTTTCTCATACTTAATCGAACCCTTGTGAAATTTTTATCACTTATTCTAGTGAGCATAATTAACTGTTACAAAGCTTCGGGTTTGCTAAAAGGTCACTCAGAGGTATACTTTAAACATGTTGACACATTTAACCCCGGTAGTTCGTAATCTCTCACTTTCTTCCACAGTTAGCTTCGTATGATCCATGATTTATTCGTTTAAGGTTATAAACATCATGTGGGGCTATTTTGAAGTATATTTATTCATTGTTGACACTTCGAACCCTTATACTCACGTGGTTTCTTTGTTTGCCAACTTTAGTCCCTCAAATCAATTCTTTACACGCTTTAAGTCCATGACGCGTGTTGATATATTATTGGACATGAATTTTCGAGGTGTTACATCCTCACCCCCTTAAAAGAAATCTCGACCTCGAGATTTGCTAAAATAATGGAAGTACTTTTTGTCGTATAATAGACTTGACTTCTATAGCATATCTGGAGTCTTTCCAAGCTCCCAAGTTGACCTCTATAATAGGTACATGTATCCTTTTTGGAGCTTCTTAACCTGTCGATCCATCGATACGGGTTTCTTGTCCAGTCATAAAGTTTCATTAATCTGCCTATCATTACGTGATAACGTGTTTCGACTTATTGGCGAAACCTATCTTTAAATCATCAGTGTGGGTCGCATTGCGAGCTCCACTAAGCTCCTTATATAGGTTTTAGCTTATAGGCTATTGACCTTTGTCGCATTCGATTTCCCGAATGTTCCTATATATCCAGGGCTTAACTTACCTGGAGAAATTGGAATTTAGCACACCCTTCTTAGAGTGATACTTTCGATTAAACCTTATTCCTTATTAAGGACTTAAGAAGGTTGCGACTTGTATCAACCCTCAATTTTTTTCTGTCGATTACTGGCAACTTTAAGATGATTATAAATTCGAATGATCTTATTTGTTGTTTCCAATGCAACTTTTAGATTATGATAATTGGACTTATCACTCTATTGTTCTAACAATAGATGTTTAACATTCCATCTATACCAGGTCCCCAAAGGAGTAGCCTTGATACTTACATAATAATTGTTATAGAAAGGACTTATTTTATGGTGAGATGGTTATTCCAACCACTGCTTAAAACTAATCTTAAGGAATAGCTAATCCTTACAGTTAGTCGAACAAATCGACGATCCTGGGTAGTTGATGGCGATTCTTAATCGTTGTCTATATAGGGTTGCGGTAATCAATGCATAAGCAAATGAACCGTCTTTCTTATTTAACAAAATCAACTCTCAGAGCATTGAGTTAGGCTATATGAATCCTCTATTTTAAAACTTACTTAATCAGGGTTTCGATTCCTCCAATGATGGTACTAGCCGTTTAGGAAATTTCATAATGATACAGCCTTAAATGGGATATAAATCTTAACTCTACTTGCCTCTCAGGAGGTAAACAGGGTAATCTTAGGAGAAGATAATCAAGATACAAGGAGGTTACAGAGATTTTCCAATCTTGGCTCCAGTTCATCCATCCTTGCTTGTGTCAAATGAGTGACACATTTATGTTACAAGTCCACGAATTTCTTAATTGAAAACCTTTACTTGGACAATTCCATTTTGGATATCTTCTTTGAATACCATTAGCTGACTTTAGTACCATATGACCATCGGAATATCTTTGTGGTCCCACGCATTAAACCTCCATACTGATCAGGTATGGAAGCAATCTATGGAACATATTAAGATACATCAAATCCTCATATGGCGCTTTTGTCATACCATTTGGTATTCGAAATCAATAGGGATCAAAGAGATATCAATTACCTATGAATGCATTTATCTTGAGAGAGGGTACTTTAGAATTTTAGGTTTGAAGATTTCTGACAGGAACAGAAGAAATGGTTCCTATGATTTGCTATCTGTAAGCTTTACCTTACACTTAATATCTAGGATTCTTATGATAGATTTTTAAAAGTCTAATATACTTACAATTTATGAAGGATTTATTGGTATCCGAATTAAAACAGAATTCTTAGCATTTATACTTAAAGAACGTACCCAACGTTATTATTGATATGGACTACTCTTGACACTCTTTAGGAGAGTTTAAGCGCTATCATTCTTAGGCCTTCTATCCTTAGCCGTATTTCCTTTGACAGATTTGGGGCGCGTAGTCTTGATGTGGCCTTTCTCATTATAGCCGAAGCAGACTGCATTCTTCATGTCCTTGCAGTCCAACGTTTTATGTCCCTTAGACTTGCAGATCCCACACTGTAAAGATTGAGTCTCAAATCTGCATTTCCCGTAATGGCGCTTCTTGCAAGTCTTGCCTACAGGTTTCCGGTTGGACTTTTGTTTTGTTCTTTTTCTTAGAACTCTGGGAGTTATCCTCCCCCATTTTCCTTTTTAGTTCATCCTTTGCATTAGAGGCATGAACGAGATCCTTCTCGTGAGTAAGGGAGGGTAGTCTTGAATGAAATTTGGAGCAAGTAGCATTGGGCTCTTTGAACTGTTTCACAGCCTTCTTCACAGCTTTTCCAACAGCTGCGTCTATCATAGTCTGAAGAACATCTTTGGAAATTCTAAGGTTTACAATTGTAGCATCATTAGCATGTGTCACATCATCAATGGCGCGGTCTTATCCGAGTTTGTCATACTCAAGATTTGGTTCCTATCACTAGATGAATCAATTTCTTGGTTGCGATCCAACAACTGCTATTCATCATCCTGATGGCCTTAACATATACTAACCATGGTTTCATTAAACCATACTGGCCAATATAGCACTAACATTCTTAATGAACGTTATTTTAAAAATATACCAATATTACTTAGCCTAGGTCACAAAAGACCATCAATGGCATTTAAGGTTTGGACCTAGTCCATCACCTTTTTGACAGGGGATCTAAATGTCACATATGTCTTTATTATATTGATGAATTTGGGTAGCTTGGAAGCTTGCCATAAGGATATCAGAAAAGAGTGATTCCTAATAGATATAAAATATCGATCTAAGGTTTGTTGGAGCATTCTCTAAAGTATCATCGGCCAATTTCTATCTCGCGTTAAATGACCGGAGTCCTAATCAGGCGGAGACAACAGTTCTCAACATTGATCGTTCATTATAGAATCATATGTGCCAGCATCAAATAAATTTTTGCATAAACTTCTTGACAAGGAAAGGTACCTGCTATATAGTTATTATTCTGCACCATCTCCTGGGCGTTCCTCTGGAAGACTCATACGTTTGTTTTCCTGGCCTCTCCAGGCTTCTTTATAAGTTTTGGGCAGTTAGTCTTGATGTGCCCATCCTCGTTACAGTTGTAACAGGTCGCATTCTTCAACTCCTTACAATCTAAAGTCTTGTGACCCTTGGTCTTACAAATTCCACATAATTTAGCACGTGGGTCGATTGTGCATTTTCCAGAATGTTGTTTCCTGCAGTTATTGCATTTGGGCTTGTTATTGAACTGACTCGAGCTTTTCCTAAACTCGAAATCTTTCCAGTGCTCAAAGCTTCCCTTCTTCTTCTTGTTAGATTGATGAGAGTTTTCCTCGTCTTCTTTCCTTTTTCCCTCGCCGGAAGTTTTAACAGACTTATTCATGATAGCATCTAAAGTGAGAGATAAGGATAAGTCCACCGCAGACCTATATGTGGTAGGCCTAGATGCTTTAACATTTCCCTTTATCTCTGGTGCTAGGCCTCCAATGAAACGCGCTATGCGTTTAGGTTCAGGGGTGACTAAATAAGGAATTAGGCGGGACATAGTGTTGAAACTTGTCACATATGCCTGACGATCCAAATTCTTCATGACCAGAGTCAAGAAGTCTGATTCTATCTTTTCTACCTCATGCTGAGGGCAATAATTTTCCTTGATCAATGCAACAAATTGATCCCAAGATAAGTTGTAGAGTAGGACCTTTCCCGTGGCTTGGAGCAATAATCTCCACCATGCCAACGCTTCTCCTTTGAATGATTGTGAAACAAATTTCACAACATCCTGCTCCGCACAACCGCTGATGTCAACAACAGTGTCCATCTCATCGAGCCATGTCATGCAATCGATGGCCCCTTCCTCTCCTGTAAAGTCTCTAGGCTTGCAGGAGACAAAATATCTATATGAACAGGTCTTAACTGGTGCCTCTTGATGAAGTACAACCTGTCTAGACGGAACACTCCTCTGATTTGATGAGTGATGAACATCGTCTTCCCTTGACTCATGTGATTTAGAAGGGGGCTTATTACGAGCCACAGATAGAGTCTTAGAGTGGGTATCATTTGATTCATTATACTGTCTGTCAAGAGCTCGAGTAACAGCATTATCTATTAATGCCTGCAGTTCCGCTCCAGATATATTAATTCTGGTAGTATCATTGTTCTCCTTCGGGTGGCTGTTAACTTCATCTGATCCAGCCATGTAGCTTGATTGCTACATAAACATTGATAATGATTTATTCAGAGGTCATTATGAAATTATCATTTTTGACGATTTATTAACCATGGTAATATAAACCATATGGGTTAATTTGTTAATTTTATTAGTATTTTCATTATAATTTATCCTAGTATATAAAACATTAAGGATGTTAAAGTGGCACAACAGGCCTTTTCACGAGGACAGTTTTGGATTTATAAGCCATGATCGTTTGAGATCGAGGCATTTAAGGTTTGACCATAGTTGGTTACTTTTCTTGACAGAGAGTCGAAGACTACAACTGCCTTTTGTCTTTTAGGACAATAGATATAGCCCGTGGGCATTTCCCTTCTGAGGGATGTTTATGATATGATCATCTTTTCAGATGCTATTAGTCAAGATCGTTTGGATCATACCGACTATTATGCTTGGACATGGTCCAACATTTTTAGACAGGAGGTCAAAGACCACCACTGTCGTTGTCTTATCGGACAACAAGTTTAGCCCGTAGGCACTTCATCACTAACGGATGTTTATAACATGATCATCTTATAGGATGATATAAGCCATGATTTCTAGATCATTAGGCCAAATCAGGAAATTTGAAAAATTCCAATATAGGGATGACTATTGTGATTTTCTCAGATCACTTTTGTCAAGGGTGCTAACACGTTCTTAGGTGTTTAACAATATGATCATCTTTATACGATGATTTAAGCCATGATTTCTAAATCACTAGGCTAGATAAGAAAATTGGAAGAATCCAATATAAGGATGACTGTTGTGATTTTCTCGAATCACATTTGTCAAGAGTGCTAACACGTTCTTAGGTGTTAACAAGCATTTGAATTTCTTGAATAGGTCTTACCATCTTGGCCATGTCTTAAAATAACACGTGGCTAGGTCTTGTCCTTTTTAGATTTTGCCATTTTATTATAATGGTAGATCTTATAAAAGGAATGTTATTTTTCATTTATTTCATTTTTTCATGTTTAGAATGAAAATCTAAATTTAATCATTCCACTATATAAAAATAAAGGTACAGATGTGCCCTAGACGGGACTTGAAAGGAATAGTGTTGTCCTCGAAGGGACTGAAAGATAAACATGTCCTTATAAGGATTTATTAAAGAAACGATCTTTAGCAAAAGGAGTTTTCTTATTCACTTTACTTCTGAATGTCCTCTCCCTGGATGCTCGTTTCATTCTAGCTGCGGTACGAAGCTCAACATTTCAAGGCTCCGGATGTGAAGAATTTCTAATACAGCTTCTTCGCTTGGCGACGTATCCAATATATATAAAAATTTGGAAGCAAAAATTTCCAGATTAGGATTGAGAGTATTCCTATGTTAAGTCTAGACTCAGAAGGTCGAGGAATGTGCTACTGTGTCATTGAGATTAAACACAAAAGGCTAGTGTTTAATTCACTCAATGTTGGCTCTGATACCAACCTGTCACACCCCGATATTTCCACATATTACTGGTGGGCCCGGTGGGGAGTATCGTGACGTAGTTGATATCATCATAGTCAAACAACACAATTTAAATGCACAGCGGAAGTAAAAGATAAATATATTATAACCGAATGAGAATATCAAAGTATTACAACCGGTATATAAAGGATCCACAGGCGGATCAAAATAAAAGAAAACTGTTCAACAGACTTTAGGCATCTAGAACTTGCAAGATTCCCTATTGACGCCCTGAGCTCCCAGCCAATTACGTACAGTACATGCCACTTAAACTTTTTGGAAAATACGTCAGTTTACACTGGTAAATACAATTAACCGACTCATTTTGAAAATGTTTAAGAAAATTGATTTGAATGCACAAGGCGCAAAAATTCTTTTATAACCTGGGACAATTTTATTAATAAAAATCTTGTATCTGATTTACATGTTTATCCAACATTTAGGGCCGGTGATTTTACAAGCCGATCAAGATTAATAGACACACCACAAATATAATCTCACAAGAAGACGCCCTTACGAGTGAGCATATCTTTTACATACGCAACAGGAGGTGTTATGCCTACACCTTGTGCTTAAGTTAAGGCCATTCACTTTTTAAATGTGCCAAGGATATCCAGGACATGGTCATTAACCCCCAATGTTATTTGTTATCAATCAATATAGATTAAAACGAGATTATGCAATTTAATCATCTCTGACTAAAAGGTTTCTACACCCGACCAAGCGGTATTTTTATAATACCGTATCCCAAGCCCGTATAAGGGAAAATAAGTTAAAAGTATTTACCTGAGATAGCAATGCAATTTATACTCAGCCGTATATTCAAATCAGCAAGCACAAGTACTTCTACTAGGGCTCTTAATCTGGAACAAAGGTTTTATTAACCTATTAGATTCCTAACGGGTCTTATTTAAGTTGAAACTTAGACCGGTTAGTTTTAAGGAAGGGTTTACGGTTCAAAACGCAAGATTAAGCGCAGACCGGATCAGAATGTGATTTAGACCCGACAAGTTTGGAGACTTGTATAATATGGGCAAACTAATCACATTCTGGATTTTGAAGTGAAAATGATAAGGTTTGACCCGTTTCGGTTATTTTATGCAAACTAGTTACATAAACCGATCCGAACGCGAAACCTGCGTAACGGGTAGCCATGAGAGTCATATACATGTTTCCTAAGTTAATATGCCTTAAACATGTTGTGATATCAGTAAGATACCTTCCGTTATGCCCAAAACGAATTTGAAACCAATTTCTGCCCCGTAGGAGTATTTTGGTCATTTAAAAGGTTATAAAAGAGTTTAAATATTAATCTGAGTTACAGGTCTGATGTAATCAGTAAAAATACTTAATTTAATAAGTTATAACAGTAGGGTAATACACATATGTGAAATTTATCATTTAAAACCAAACTATGCACCTTAGGGGCATTTTGGTAATTTCACTTAGGCTAAAAAGGTCAAAACTGGAAATCTGAGTTTAAAACTTTTACTTACTGTTAATAGATAAGGGTTTGCTGAAAGTATCAGTAGGTATCAAACCTTATATGTTTAAAATAGTTTTTAGTACATACTATGCGTTAAAACGCTTAAAAAGGCGATTTGGAGCCATTTCCGGGTTTTCAAAGGAAAGCTGATATTTTTTATTATTCCAGAAGGCTCAAAATATTTTATTTATCATATTAGATCAGTAGAAAAAGGTTTGGGGTCAAAATGATTTGTAAAACTCATTTTATAGCCCAAAAGGGCAAAACCGGCAATAACCGAATTAAAGGTATATCTCTATGTTATGCTCAGCCTAAAAATAAATAAAAATCTTCAAAAATCCCAAAATATTATTTTACATCAGTAGGTAAAAAGTTTTGTATCAAAAATTGTGTCTAGGTAGGCTATATGCTAATTATGCCATTTAATTACTAAAAAGCTTCTTATTTACGCTAATGAGCATAACTCTTAATTTAGACCTCAAACTGATGTGAAACTTTAGGTACAAGTTTATAAATCAGTAACTAAGGTTTCTATTGTTTTACATTTCCAAAATTCATGTTTTAAGGTGAAAAGGGCATAATAGTCAACATTTAGGCAATTAACGGAAACTTGCATAATTATCGGACAACAAATGAACCAAGCCGTATAATCACAGAGGGTTATACTAACATGAAACTAGGTCCAAAAGAAGCTCTAAGGCAATCCTAAACTAGGCTTAAACGGGTCAGAACTGAAAGTCAAAGTAGAAGTCAAACTATGCGACTTTCGGTCCCGAACCGGGCCTAAACTGAAAATTGTCGGGGTGAACATGTTTAGACATGTTCTTACATTAGTTACCAAGTTATATTAATGATAAAACAGGTTATAAGGATCCTACATTGCTAATTATGCATTAATTTGAAATAAAGCTTTCTGTTGACTTTTTGCAATTAGCTTTGACCCGACAATTGACATAGTTAGAGTGGGAATCAGAGGGTACCCTTTTAAGGGTTTATTACCCACATAATTACCTACTTATAGGTACTTTTAATTCAAGATTTGACTGAATAAATATTAATTAATCTCGAAGTCAACCCTTAATTACGACGGTTTGACTTTTAGCTAATTAACTA
>JARYGA010054032.1:0-28308 GCA_030545235.1 Helianthus tuberosus | reverse complement strand
AATAGTACTTCAACAAACTCGAGTAAACCAGAGAAATCAAGCAGCACCTAGTAATTGAATCACTAGTCAAACAATAGACGCCTAAATCGGAAGATCGGACAGAATGAGGTCTTGTAAAACAAATGAGTGTTGGAACTCATGTGATATCGTTTAACAAGGCCTACATCCTAAATGAAACCTAACCTAAGTGCTTTCGACCCATCGCGACCCATTAAGGTAGCTTATGCTACTTTAACGCGTCGTGCGCGTGAAACGCGTTCGGAACGCCTAACTAGTCCTATGATAAGTAAAATATGCCTCAACATGTTTAATATTGTTGTCTAATCAGTTTAGATACCAAAGGTTATGTTACATATGCTTAAAATGAATTTTGGCTTAAAAGGGCATTTTTGGTAATTTACCTAAGGCATATAAACTACCTATCATAAAACTACTTAAACGAAGCGACCATAAGGTATAACCTTGGAAGGTTATTCCCTATATACTATGGTCACCTTATGTGTTTAGTCAGATCCTAATGATCGACCAAACGGGTCGGGTTCGAAAGTATAAGCGATTGTTTAGATCACTTACCTTTACGACCCTAGACAAGCACAAAACTAAAAGTGACGAGCTAAACATGTTAGAACATGTTTAACAAGGTTTGAAAACAGGTTTGGTATCAAAACAAACGGTTTTGATACCCACAAGTAGTTTGGTTACAAAATACGTAAGAATACGTATTTTGGCCGAAACTACGACTCGTCACTGAGCCTAGATAACATGGTAATCAGTAGGTATAGTCACAAGGGACTATAACCATCGTGATTACGCTCACGTTATGAAGTTCAAACGAACTTCACATTGACCATAAACTGGTCAATGCAGAAAGTCAAACGCAGTTTGACTTTAACGCTAAAACGAATGAAAAGAACGAAAGAACACTTACAAAAGGTCCCCGCAAGCTCTTGATTTTCCAAGTAATCTCAGGTATGAAGTGTTTCAAACACATCAACTTAGAGAAAATTTCAGAAATCAAGTGGGTTTTGCAATGGGGGGTGAGGGGTATTTATAGTTTTCGTACAACCGTTAAGATCGTTTCTTGAAAACCGTGCTTCAATCTCATCCCTACACTTGTTTACAACCCCATGTGCATCAAAATGGCCCCCCTATCGTCAGGAAATGACATGTGCAATTGGGTTTTGAGTGGGAATTGGCTGGAAACAGGCTGGAAACAGCTTCTGATGTTCTGGCACATGCTTACGGACCATATGGTCCTCACCCTTACGGTCCGTAAGGACCCTGCAGACCAGCAAGTTCCAGTTTTGGCAGTTTTGGTCCCTGTGCGCGTATGGTCGTGTTTTGGCACTTCTAACACCCGTCAAGCCCATTTTTAAGCTTCACAAGGATGTTAAAGCATAGGGAACATGAAACATGCTCAAAATTACCTCGGATGTCGGTTCGTTTGGCCGTACGGTTGTGTTGTTCGGTTAATTACGACGGAAGTCGTAACGGACGCAAAAACGGTCCAAATTAAGCGACGAATGGAATTTTCCTATGCCAAACACTAAAATATAATATTTTAATGCTTACATAAATTTTTGGAGATCCGGATATATTCAGAACGTAAGATATGCGCGAAAATGCAAACTTATGCACTTTTTGACGCTTTTAGTCCCTGAATGAGCATAAAGTTTATTTTAGCATACCGAACCCCTCAAAACCTATTTCTAAGCTATGTAAAGGTTATTTAGGGTATGTTTAACTTATGATCAAGTTCCGGAATGTTCGTTACTATACAAATCAGCATAGTTTCGCAGTTTGACACAAATAGTCCCTGCGATCGAACAAAGTTGATTTCGACACACCAAACCATTCAAAACTTATTTCTAAGTTATGTGGAGGTTGTTTAAGGTATGTTAAGCCTATGTAACTATTACGGAGTGTTTGTCGCGTTATACTGACTGCGTTTACGCACCAGTTTGCGTATAACCTTCCAGAACGCGATTTAAAGCTTGCAATCGGAAACGAATCGAATTGAAAAATCACCAAACACAAATACACACATAGAAACACCAAAACACATATAATAACACCAAAGCACATTGTTTTATTAATAAACATCATTGTTTTACATCGTACATCGATTATAGAACACAGTTGTCACAGTCTCCCCTACTTCAGGAAATTTCGTCCCGAAATTTTAATTAGAGGAAGCTTGTGAAAACAAATACGGATATTTCGCCTTCATCTGGTCCTCACGTTCCCAAGTAAACTCTGGGCCACGTTTGGATTCCCAGCGAACTTTGACCAATCGAATTCGTTTGTTCTTCAACTGTTTGAAAGCACGGTCCACGATCTCCACGGGTTTCTAGACAAAGTGCATTGTTTCATCTATTCGAATCTCGTTGAGAGGAATGTGTAGATCAGCGTCAGCTAAACATTTTCGCAGATTAGACACGTGAAAAGTCGGGTGAATATTTCCAAGCTCTGGAGGTAGCTCTAGACGATAGGCAACCTTTCCAATTCTTTCCACAATCTTAAATGGTCCCACATATCGAGGTGCAAGTTTTCCTTTCTTTCCAAATCTCATGACTCCCTTCCAAGGTGAAACCTTGAGTAGGACACGATCTCCGACTTGAAATTCTAAGGGCTTGCATCGCATATCTGCATATCTCTTTTGACGGTTTCGAGCCGTCACAAGATTATCGCGGATTTTCTTGATTTTGTCTGTTGTTTCCAGAATGAGCTCAGGTCCAGTAAGCTGAGCTTCACCGGTCTCGTTCCAACAGACAGGTGAACGACATTTTCGACCGTAGAGAGCTTCGAATGGTGCCATATTAATACTAGCGTGATGACTATTGTTGTAAGAGAACTCGATCAGTGGAAGATGAGAATCCCAATTACCACCAAAGTCGATCACGCATGCTCTAAGCATATCCTCCAAAGTTTGAATCGTTCGCTCAGATTGACCATCTGTTTGGGGATGATAAGCAGTGCTTAGATTCAGTTGGGTTCCTAAAGCAGATTGCATGGCCTTCCAGAAATGAGATGAAAATCGAGCATCACGATCAGAGATGATATCCAAGGCCACACCATGTCATATCACAATCTCATCAACATAAATCTTTGCAAGTTTATCAGCAGATAGATCCTCGCGAATCGGAATGAAATGAGTTGATTTCGTTAATCGATCGATAACAACCCAGATAGCATCATGCCCAATAGACTGGGGTTCGGCACTTTCGTCCATAAAGTGCTTCGAATGGTGCAGCATTGATACTTGTGTGATAACTATTATTATAAGAAAATTCTATTAAAGGTAAGTGATCGTCCCAATTACCTCCGAAATCAATTACACAAGCTCTAAGCATGTCTTCCATTGTCTGAAATGTCCTTTCGCTTTGCCCGTCTGTTTGAGGATGATAAGCTGTGCTTAGATTTAACTTGGTTCCCATGGCTTTTTGGAAACTTGTCCAAAAATGAGAGGTAAAAAGACTATCCCTATCAGAAACAATTGATAAAGGAATTCCATGTAATGAAACTATTTCATTTACATATAATTTAGCTAATTGTTCCATGATGAAAGTTTCTTTCATTGGTAGGAAATGAGCTGACTTGGTTAGCCTATCTACAATCACCCATATTGTATCATTACCTTTCCTTGTTTTGGGTAATTTGGTAACAAAATCTATTGTTATCAATTCCCATTTCCACACTGGCATTTCTAGCTGCTGCAACAAACCTGAGGGTTTCTGGTGTTCAGCTTTAACTTGTGAACAGTTTAAACATTTAGAAACATAAGCAGCTATATCCTTTTTCATTCCTATCCACCAAAAATTCTTTCTTAAATCCTGGTACATTTTATCACTTCCTGGGTGCATCGTATATTTGGACTTATGGGCTTCTTCTAATATAAGATGGCGTAGGTTTCCTAATTTAGGTATCCACATTCTCTTCTTATGGAATCTCTAAATTCCATCTGTTCCTTGTTCTAATTCCTTAATCATACCTTTTAGTTTTTCAATATCATCCTTGATTACTGATTCTTGTGCTTTTCTAATTTGTTTATTTAAATCTACTTGTAGATTTAATTTAAGAGAACGTACCCTTTTTGGCTTTTCATGATACTTTCGACTTAAAGCATCTGCCACTACATTTGCTTTTCCTTCATGATACTGGATATCACAATCATAATCACTAAGCATCTCCATCCAGCGTCTTTGTCTCATATTTAATTCTTTTTGCCCAAAAACATACTTTAAACTCTTATGATCAGTAAATATGGTAAACTTACTACCATAAAGGTAATGTCTCCAAATCTTAAGAGCAAAAATTATAGCTCCTGATTCCAAATCATGGGTTGAATAATTCTCTTCATGATTCTTAAGTTGTCTGGATGCGTAATCTATAACCTTTTGACGTTGCATTAATACACATCCATAACCTAATTTAGAGGCGTCACAATAGACTACAAAGTCTTCAGTTCCTTCTGGTAACGCTAGTATGGGTGTATTAGTTAATCTTTGTTTAAGAATTCTAAATGCTTCTTCTAGTTTTGGTCCCCATTCAAACTTAATGGATTTACATGTTAACTTAGTTAAAGGAATGGCTATTCTAGAAAAATCTCGAATAAATCTTCTATAATAACCGGCCAATCCTAAGAAACTTCTAACCTCGGTTGGTGATTCAGGGGTTTTCCATTTGGTAATCGCCTCAATTTTTGTGGAATCCACATGAATTCCTTCATGATTGATTAAATGTCCAAGAAACTGTACCTGCTCTAACCAAAATTCGCACTTTGAAAACTTAGCATAAAGTTTTTCATTTCTTAATAGACTTAGAAGTGCGTGCAAATGCTTTGCATGATCTTCCTTACTTTTAGAATATATGAGAATATCATCAATAAAAAACAATTATGAATTTATCCAAATATGGCTTACATATTCGGTTCATCATGTCCATAAATGCTGCTGGGGCATTGGTTAAACCAAATGGCATGACAGTAAATTCATAATGACCATACCTTGTTCGGAAGGCGGTTTTAGGAATGTCCTCTTCCTGTACTTTTAATTGATGATATCCTGACCTTAAATCGATTTTAGAGAAAAATCGAGCTCCTTGCAATTGATCGAACAGATCATCGATTCTCGGTAATGGGTATCGATTCTTAATTGTGACTTTGTTCAATTCACGGTAGTCAATGCACATACGCATTGATCCGTCCTTCTTTTTAACGAATAAAATTGGTGCTCCCCATGGCGATGAGCTTGGCTGTATGAATCCTTTCTCCAACAATTCGTCTAATTGTTTCTTTAATTCCTGCATTTCTGCGGGTGCCAAACGATAAGGTGCTTTGGCAATTGGTGCTGTTCCTGGCAGTAGATGGATTTTGAATTCAACTTCTCTGTCTGGTGGTAGTCTTGGTAATTCTTCTGGAAATACATCTGAAAACTGAGATACTACTGGGATGTCCTTTAATTCTTTTCCTTTAGTGTTAGTGATTATGGAAATCAAATACACTATAGATCCTTTTCTTATATAACTTGCAGTTTTCATCACAGAGATGAATTTAGTGGATCTAGAGGGTTTATCACCTTTAATTGTGATCTTTTCACCTTTTGGTGAATTTACTTGGATTGACTTTTGATCACATAAAATACTGGCTTTATTGGCTATTAACCAATCCATTCCTAAAATGACATCAAATCCTGCCAGATTCATTGGAGAAAGGTTTGCAATAAACTTTTGATTTAAAAATTCTATTCTTGTTCCATGCAAGATTTCAGAAATCCTAACCGTTTCTCCATTTGCTGTCTCTACTAGACATTCTTGTGGTAGTTTAGTTAATGACTGATTTAGAAGTTTGCAAAATGAAGTATTAATAAAACTTTGGTTTGCACCAGAGTCAAATAATACTTTAGCAAAAACATCATTAACTAAAAACGTATCGGCTATGACATACGGAATCACTCTGGCTTCATCTGCTGTTAGAACAAATGCTCTAGCATTTTTAGTGTTCTTGTTATTTGTAGCTGGAGCTAATTTTGGACAATTTGGCTTGATATGACCTTGTTCCCCACAGTTGTAGCATATCCTGTTGTTGGCTTTCTTCCTGCAGTCTTCCTCCTTGTGTCCTGATATTTTACAGAAATTGCAATATATGGAGCATCTTCCAGAATGCTTCCTTTTGCAATACTTGCAATAAGGTGCAGATGTGGAACCTACATTTTTCCCACGGTTGGAATTTCCAGATCGGAATTCCTGGGTAAGTCTTTGAGCTAAATTTCTTCTCTGATCTTCTTCTCTAGTACGGATTAATTCATCTGTCAAGGTGTTTGCTAGTTCTACAGCTTCTTCTATAGTTTGAGGTCTAGCTGCCTTGACTACATGTCTAATTTCTCCAATTAATCCCCAGATATAACGGGAGATTAATACTAGTTCAGGTGATGCAAGGGTTGGTACTATTCTAGCATATTCAAAGAATGTAGTAGTATAACCCTTACTATCTACCCCGGTTAAGGTTCAAAAACTTATTTGCTATCTATTCCTTTTCATTGGGAGGGCAGAATTTCCTTTCTACCATATTCTTAAATTCCTCCCATTCCATGTTGTATACCCTATCACTTCCTCTTGACTGGAGGATAGTGTTCCACCATTCTAAGGCTGAGTTTTTAAATAAATTAGAAGCAAACATTATCTTGTCTTCTTCAGCACACTTGCTTATTTTCAGAACAGCCTCAGTCTTTTCTATCCAGCGTAGAGCTGCAATGGGTTCTTCATTGCCCGAGAATTCTATCGGTTTACAAGACCAGAATTCTTTATAAGAATAACCGTAAGACACGGTTCTTCTCCTTTTGGGAATGGGCATTTGAAATACAGGTCCATTGTTTACGCTGTTTTCTGGTTCAATTGGTCGCTTACTGCTATGCTTACTTTTATTATCTGCTTCCTTAACAGTTTGGATAATAAATGGCATTGCATCTATGATTCATTGTGCCACTATGTGTTGGATAGCACTATTATCCACTTGGTTTCCATTGTTATTGTTGTTCGGATTCTCATTAACCAAGTTAATGTTACTCTGGTTATCGTTATTCTGATTTTCTTGACTTCCTTCGTTGGCCATATGAATTTTAAATAGTTACCACGTATTAATATCACAAAATGTCTGGATAGGCGTCGAGCGATAAGCGAAACATTGATGTGTCGTGTCTGGATAGGCGTCGAGCGATAAGCGATAAGCGAATAGCGCAATTTCGATTAGGTTCCACATTAAACCCACATGGCACGTTTCCACGAGAGTTTGCTAACATGGCAAACCACCACGTTCGACCAGGTTAGTTTTGTCCCGTGAAGCGATGTCATGCATACTAATTCCACATAGTCTGCGATGAATACCAAGCGATGAGCGACGATAGACGATACACGATAAGCGAGTAATGCGATTCGATTTAGTCTTCATAACTTTACAATTTAACCAACGTTAAGCCCCCTATGGCATCTGCCCACGAAAGTTTGCTAGTGTGGCTGAATCACTTATACACATAAGAAGTACCAGCAGTGTATTTACCATGTTCCAACCATACTAGATCTGTTTCGTGAATCGATGTCAGGTGTGCTCACGTAACACAGGTAGCGATAAGCGATAAGCGATAAGCGAATAGGCGATTAAGCGAATAACACAAAACAACGCAAGCGATGACGGCGGCGATAAATGAATTACAATAAGCGGTATGCGATAGCGACAACCGACGAGCGATAAGCGACGGTTGTTGTGTTGCAAGCGATGGGGATATGCACGATTTACACGATTTGATTCAATCGATTAACACCACAGAGTTTAACTAGCATTAGACCCCACATGGCCTTTTTTTCCACGAAAGCCTGCTGATATGACTAAAACACCTTGCTTTAACCATATGAGCTTCATCTCGTGAAGCGAGGTCATGTGTGCTAACTTAACACAAATATCACAGATAACGGTAGGCTATAGCGATGGCGATAGCGATAGAGTGACACACAGCAAGCGATATGGCGATTTGCACGATAAGCGGTAGCGATTCATATAATAAGCGGTAGCGATTGCGAGATAGATTTAAGCGATAATGCGATTGCGAGCGTGTTGACTTACGAAAAGCCTTGCGATGACACGCTTTGAGTTGCGATACAGACTTACAACCAGTCTTGCGTTGATGCAATTTCCCTGCGGGGTAGACTCTCCAGAGTCCATCGATGAGGCGATTGCACTGCGTTTGCAGACTTACGATGTCACACCCCGACCACGTGGAACATACAAAACGTGGCGGAAATGTCGGGGAGTGTTGTAACAGAATTAATTGTTTCAAATCCATGGCAATTGAAGTTTCGTTTTATTGATTAAAAGTGTTACAATGTCTTAACAAACAAATAAATACAACATAATTAACTAGTCTTGCATCTTTTATTGTCACTAAAGCCCAAGTCTGCCTATGTGTATCTTGATCATCTTATGCAACAGTTCCTGAAAAACACATGTTAAAATAGGTACGTCAGCATAAAAATGCCTGTGAGATACATAGGTTTTGTGAAAATAAGTTTCATGACTTATGTTTGAGAAAATGTTTAGTCATGAACCTTGTTATTTGCTTTGTTTTGTAAATCATTTGAAAAACAATAAGTTCAGATGATAAGTATAAATAATAGAATAATGCATGGTTAAATGAGTAACCATGTAAAATGAGTTTGTATTTGTTAAGTTGTTTGTAAAACAATGTATTGTGAAAAGTATGTTATTTGTATAAAATGTTATATGTATCAAACTGAAATGATTCAAATAACGCTACGATATGTAATACCATACAAACACTTATATATAGGAAGTACCAGCGGCGTATCCACCATGCTTGTATCATATTACACACGCATCGTTACTTAATCACTTAATCAAACCAAACCATCAAGATGTAAAATGTTTATGTAAATCATGTAATATGTATCCAAAATGTAATCATGTGATGAATAAACAATGTACTAAGTACGCGACAATAGACATACGTAGCATGTGACCTGTACTAAGTATGCAACAATAGACATACGTAGCATGTGACCTGTACTAAGTATGCAACAATAGACATACGTAGCATGCGACCTGTACTAAGTATGCAACAATAGACATACGTAGCATATAATATAATGTAAAACGATGTACTAAGTAATGCACACAGTGGGCACACCTAGCATGAAATGTAATGAAATCATGTACTATAATGTACTAACGAACATAGCATGTATATGATGTGAAAACAGGAAAGCTTGAAAGTAACAAGTAGGCACATGTGTTCCACCCCAAAACAGTTTGGAAAACAGTAAAAGAGGGGTCTATGTACTCACTTGAGATTGCTCAGAAGTCCTTGAGTAACAACCAAACAAAGCTAGAGATCGCGGATATCAAACGGCACCTAATATAGGTAACTATATTAATAACCGGACCTAGATCGGAAGATCGGGTAGCATTAGGGTTTGTAAACCAAACGAGTGTAGAGACTCGTGTCATTTGGTTTAACAAAGCCTACATACTAAATGAAACTTAACCTAAGAGTTTACGACCCATTACGACCCGTTTAGGTAGCTTATGCTACTTTAACGCGTCGTTCGCGTGAAACGCGTTCGGACCGCCTAACTAGCCCTATGACAAGTGTTATATGCCTTAACATGTTACATAATCAGTTATGTGACAAAGGTTTAGGTTACATATGCTTAATTACCAATTATACATGAAAAGGGTATTCTGGTAATTTACCTAAGGCATATAAACTACCTATCATACAACTACTCAAACGATGTGACCATAGGGTATAACCTCGGAAGGTTATTCCCTACCTACTATGGTCACCTAATGTATTTGGTCGGATCCTAATGATCGACCAAACTAGGTCGGGTTCGAAGGTATAGGCGATTTATTAGATCGCCTACCCTACGACCCTAGACAACGTGGTAATCAGTGGGCATAGTCCCAAGGGACTATGACCAACGTGATTACACTCACGTTGCGAAGTTCAAACGAACTTCGCATTGACCATTACTGGTCAACGCTGAAAGTCAAACAAAGTTTGACTTTCTGACTCGAAAAGCAATAAAATAAGGAAAAGAACGAAAGAATACTTACGAAGGGTCCCCGAATGCTAATCCCGATCCAAGAACTCAGGTATGAAACAATGGTTTCAACTTAGAGCTCTCAAATCAGGATTCTAGTGATTTTAGCTATGGAATGGGTTGGGTATTTATAGGAATACCCGAACCGTTAGGATCTTTTCATGTAAAACGTGCCATGATCCAAGGCGTACACTTGTCGGAACCTTATGGTGACTAAAAATGATCCTTATCTTCATGACTAGATAATTGGAAACATGTGGGTAAGAATCAAACAACTGCAACCTGCTGTTTAAATACTCTGCATCTGGTCTGAACTTGGCTAGCGCACCGCTACGTTAAAAGTGTAGCGCACCGCTAGGCCATAGTTTGGCAGATTTACACTTTTGGTCCCTGTATTGCAATCAGCCCATTTTCGACACGTTTAAGGCCCGTTAACCCCATTTCAAAGCTCTAAAATGAAGTTAAAGTATAGGGAACTTAAAACATGTTCAAAAATATCTCGGATGTCGGTTCGTTTGGCCGTACGATCGCGATGTTCGCTTAATTACGACGGAATGCGCATAAGCGCGAAAAACGATCCAAATGACGCGACGAATGGATTTTTCTTATGCCGAACACTAAAATAAAATATTTTAGTGCTTACATAAATTTTTGGAAGTCCGGATGTATTCAGAACGTAAGTTATGCGTAAAAATGCAAACTTGTGCACTTTTTGACACTTTTAGTCCCTGAATGACCCAAAAGTTTATTTTAGCACACCGAACCCATTAAAGCCTATTTCTAAGCTATGTAAAGGATATTTATGGTGTGTTTAACTTATGGTCATGTTCCGGAAGGTCTGTTACAGTTCAAATTGGCATACTTTCGCAGTTTGTCAACTTTAGTCCCTCTAAGCGATTAAACTTGATTTCACCACACCAAACCTTCCAAAACTTATATATAAGTTATGTAAAGGTTATTTAAGGTATGTTAAGCCTATTTCACTATTCCGGAGTGTTCGTTGGATTAAACTGGTTATATCTACACATCAGAGCGCGTATAACCCTCCAGAAAGCGATTTAAAGCTTGAAATCGAACAAGAGTTGATATGTGCAAACGATACACATATTTTTACAAATCCCAAGTATGAAATACAATTTTTCATTGGTTTGGCATTTGTTTGATGGTTGGAGTGACACAGGTGTTACAGTCTCCCCTACTTTAGGAAATTTCGTCCCGAAATTAATTCGTAGGAGTCTATCTGTGACTTTGTGTTAAATAACCATCAAAGATGAACAAGACGTAATCCTGTAATTTCTCTTTAACGAACATTTTTCAGAAATGAAAAATGAACGGAGTTATTTTCAACAGGCATTCTTCAGAAACGAAAATGAACGAAATGAGTCTTTTTCCACAACCTCTTCAGAACCGAAAATGAACAAAATGAGTCATTTTCCACAACCTCTTCAGAACCGAAAATGAACAAAATGAGTCATTTTCCACAACCTCTTCAGAACCGAAAATGAACGAAAAGAGTCATTTTCCACCATTTCTTCAGAACCGAAAATGAACGAGAAGAGTCATTTTCCACCATTTCTTCAGAAACCAAAAATGAACGACAAGAGTCATTTTTTCACCATTTCTTCAGAAACCAAAAATGAACGACAAGAGTCATTTTTCACCATTTCTTCAGAAACCAAAAATGAACGACAAGAGTCATTTTTCACCATTTCTTCAGAAACCAAAAATGAACGACAAGAGTCATTTTTCACCATTTCTTCAGAAACCAAATTTTTCACCATTTCTTCAGAAACCAAAAATGAACGACAAGAGTCATTTTTCACCATTTCTTCAGAAACCAAAAATGAACGACAAGAGTCATTTTTCACCATTTCTTCAGAAACCAAAAATGAACGACAAGAGTCATTTTTCACCATTTCTTCAGAAACCAAAAATGAACGAAAAGAGTCATTTTTCAGACACATGACCAAACTAGCTGTGGTTTCCGTGCACTGAATTCCATAATTATGTATGCATCCATAATTACGCAATTCCTTGCATAGTCCGCACAATTTGCTTGTAATGTGGAGCGGAGGAAAATCAAACCTGTGATGAGCGTGACTAGACTACCATAGGGTCCTTTTAATTAGATCTACAAATGATCCTTTTAATTAGGCCACCAAGGAGTCCTTTCAGCTATATCATCACATGATATTCCTAACCAGATTTTTGGATCAATCTGATTACCTAGACCACTCAGGGGTCTAATTATGGAATGGTACAATATAATCCAAGGGTCTTTACTATTACGTACAAGCCCGTTGAGGATTTAATATAGCACCCAAAGATATGGAAGATTCTACGAGGATTTGAATGACAAGAATTTGGATCACACCAAAAACATAAAGGGAACACATAAGCACAAAATCACATAGTTGTTTTATTTGTTATTAATTTGTTATCTTTGGACGCGGATACTTAAAGCACACCAGGAATCCAATTCGTGGATTTCATTTGGCACTTTAATCATTTCAAGAATCTATCTATGAAGATAGGATAATCTTAAAAGGAATTCGGCTTTGTCCTTATTGAATTGTGATGTACGTATTGAATCATACAAAGAATTCAATTAAGGACTCCGATGAATGATACCCATCCACAAGGATCTAATTATGAATATAGAAAGATCCTACATGGATTTTGGAGTTTGTGTAACGAGAGTGTTCCGACACCTTGCACTAGGCGTGCTTACGTCGATACACAAGGTAGAAAGTTCATGAGGTTGAGGCGCCAGATATGCCAAGCGACATATGAAGCAGAGTTTGAAGGTTGAGCAGCAGCAGGATTTGTAACAGCTTTGCTTTGGATTGCAAAGCGGCACATATTAACCAAATGTCTCCATCGTCCACCGTGGGTACATTTGAAACAAGGTATTTGATTTGGATGATGACAGTTGCATTGATTGCACCAAGGAGCAGTTCCCTTATACAGCTTCATCCCTGAGACAAGTCATGGGGATAGCTAAATCATCGGTCCTCTGGAGTATGACGCCTATTTGCTGGGTAGTTGCAGCACCTGGTTCGGACATTGTTGTTGCGATGAAGAAGCATCTTGAAGATAACGAAAGGCATAGGAGAAAACAAGCGAAAGATAGTCAAAAGAAAATGACAAGGCATGTAGATTGTGACCATTTGTTTGTTACCAAAGGCAAACAAATGAGACAGTGACTAATCAAAGTAAGCGGGTCAATATAATGTATCGCGAAGACATGCTCGCCTATAAGTGAACATTCATCCCAAGAATTCCCAGGTAAGCACAACTGGTCTCGCGTCTGATGAGATGTATACGAAGTGCTTGCCTAGACAGAAAACCCAGAATACAGGCATTCACCCTTCCAGTTTGCACGTGTTCACATTATTTAAAACCCAAAACCTTGACGAGATTTTGAAAAAAAAACAAAGGGGTTCAAAACCATATAACAGAGGGTTCAAAACCTTACAATAGAGGGTTCAAAACCTTGTAATAAATCATCCTAGAACAGATGATTAGTTTTCAAAGCGGTTTTGAAACTTATGTTCTTGTTGTGGTCGTCGCCTAAGGATAGGTGACGGTATTGTTTTATGACTAAACGCAAGTAAACTCGCGTTAGGGTCCTAAGAAGATTATAGACTAGGTCAAAGCATTACTAATAACCTAATTCCCTATAACCATTGGCTCTGATACCATCCTTTCTGTCACACCCCGACCACGTGGAACATACAAAACGTGGCGGAAATGTCGGGGAGTGTTGTAACAGAATTAATTGTTTCAAATCCATGGCAATTGAAGTTTCGTTTTATTGATTAAAAGTGTTACAATGTCTTAACAAACAAATAAATACAACATAATTAACTAGTCTTGCATCTTTTATTGTCACTAAAGCCCAAGTCTGCCTATGTGTATCTTGATCATCTTATGCAACAGTTCCTGAAAAACACATGTTAAAATAGGTACGTCAGCATAAAAATGCCTGTGAGATACATAGGTTTTGTGAAAATAAGTTTCATGACTTATGTTTGAGAAAATGTTTAGTCATGAACCTTGTTATTTGCTTTGTTTTGTAAATCATTTGAAAAACAATAAGTTCAGATGATAAGTATAAATAATAGAATAATGCATGGTTAAATGAGTAACCATGTAAAATGAGTTTGTATTTGTTAAGTTGTTTGTAAAACAATGTATTGTGAAAAGTATGTTATTTGTATAAAATGTTATATGTATCAAACTGAAATGATTCAAATAACGCTACGATATGTAATACCATACAAACACTTATATATAGGAAGTACCAGCGGCGTATCCACCATGCTTGTATCATATTACACACGCATCGTTACTTAATCACTTAATCAAACCAAACCATCAAGATGTAAAATGTTTATGTAAATCATGTAATATGTATCCAAAATGTAATCATGTGATGAATAAACAATGTACTAAGTACGCGACAATAGACATACGTAGCATGTGACCTGTACTAAGTATGCAACAATAGACATACGTAGCATGTGACCTGTACTAAGTATGCAACAATAGACATACGTAGCATGCGACCTGTACTAAGTATGCAACAATAGACATACGTAGCATATAATATAATGTAAAACGATGTACTAAGTAATGCACACAGTGGGCACACCTAGCATGAAATGTAATGAAATCATGTACTATAATGTACTAACGAACATAGCATGTATATGATGTGAAAACAGGAAAGCTTGAAAGTAACAAGTAGGCACATGTGTTCCACCCCAAAACAGTTTGGAAAACAGTAAAAGAGGGGTCTATGTACTCACTTGAGATTGCTCAGAAGTCCTTGAGTAACAACCAAACAAAGCTAGAGATCGCGGATATCAAACGGCACCTAATATAGGTAACTATATTAATAACCGGACCTAGATCGGAAGATCGGGTAGCATTAGGGTTTGTAAACCAAACGAGTGTAGAGACTCGTGTCATTTGGTTTAACAAAGCCTACATACTAAATGAAACTTAACCTAAGAGTTTACGACCCATTACGACCCGTTTAGGTAGCTTATGCTACTTTAACGCGTCGTTCGCGTGAAACGCGTTCGGACCGCCTAACTAGCCCTATGACAAGTGTTATATGCCTTAACATGTTACATAATCAGTTATGTGACAAAGGTTTAGGTTACATATGCTTAATTACCAATTATACATGAAAAGGGTATTCTGGTAATTTACCTAAGGCATATAAACTACCTATCATACAACTACTCAAACGATGTGACCATAGGGTATAACCTCGGAAGGTTATTCCCTACCTACTATGGTCACCTAATGTATTTGGTCGGATCCTAATGATCGACCAAACTGGGTCGGGTTCGAAGGTATAGGCGATTTATTAGATCGCCTACCCTACGACCCTAGACAACGTGGTAATCAGTGGGCATAGTCCCAAGGGACTATGACCAACGTGATTACACTCACGTTGCGAAGTTCAAACGAACTTCGCATTGACCATTACTGGTCAACGCTGAAAGTCAAACAAAGTTTGACTTTCTGACTCGAAAAGCAATAAAATAAGGAAAAGAACGAAAGAATACTTACGAAGGGTCCCCGAATGCTAATCCCGATCCAAGAACTCAGGTATGAAACAATGGTTTCAACTTAGAGCTCTCAAATCAGGATTCTAGTGATTTTAGCTATGGAATGGGTTGGGTATTTATAGGAATACCCGAACCGTTAGGATCTTTTCATGTAAAACGTGCCATGATCCAAGGCGTACACTTGTCGGAACCTTATGGTGACTAAAAATGATCCTTATCTTCATGACTAGATAATTGGAAACATGTGGGTAAGAATCAAACAACTGCAACCTGCTGTTTAAATACTCTGCATCTGGTCTGAACTTGGCTAGCGCACCGCTACGTTAAAAGTGTAGCGCACCGCTAGGCCATAGTTTGGCAGATTTACACTTTTGGTCCCTGTATTGCAATCAGCCCATTTTCGACACGTTTAAGGCCCGTTAACCCCATTTCAAAGCTCTAAAATGAAGTTAAAGTATAGGGAACTTAAAACATGTTCAAAAATATCTCGGATGTCGGTTCGTTTGGCCGTACGATCGCGATGTTCGCTTAATTACGACGGAATGCGCATAAGCGCGAAAAACGATCCAAATGACGCGACGAATGGATTTTTCTTATGCCGAACACTAAAATAAAATATTTTAGTGCTTACATAAATTTTTGGAAGTCCGGATGTATTCAGAACGTAAGTTATGCGTAAAAATGCAAACTTGTGCACTTTTTGACACTTTTAGTCCCTGAATGACCCAAAAGTTTATTTTAGCACACCGAACCCATTAAAGCCTATTTCTAAGCTATGTAAAGGATATTTATGGTGTGTTTAACTTATGGTCATGTTCCGGAAGGTCTGTTACAGTTCAAATTGGCATACTTTCGCAGTTTGTCAACTTTAGTCCCTGTAAGCGATTAAACTTGATTTCACCACACCAAACCTTCCAAAACTTATATATAAGTTATGCAAAGGTTATTTAAGGTATGTTAAGCCTATTTCACTATTCCGGAGTGTTCGTTGGATTAAACTGGTTATATCTACACATCAGAGCGCGTATAACCCTCCAGAAAGCGATTTAAAGCTTGAAATCGAACAAGAGTTGATATGTGCAAACGATACACATATTTTTACAAATCCCAAGTATGAAATACAATTTTTCATTGGTTTGGCATTTGTTTGATGGTTGGAGTGACACAGGTGTTACATACGACAAGTCTTGCGACGATGCGATTTAGTTGTTACGCCTTGCGATTGAGTGCAATGTGTTGAAAGTAATCACAATAGTATAATAGGTCTAGTAACGTTCAACTCCACATGGCACTTTCTTCACGAAACTTCGGTAGTATGATAAAGCACACCTTGCTTGACCCCTACTACTTACATCTCGTGAATAGGTGTCACCCTTTGTCGACATGGTCAAGACGCTTATACATAGGAAATACCAGCGGTATATCCACCACGCTCGACCATGCTTTTAACGTTATGGTACTATTAGAATTCACTACGATCTCCGTGCACTGACCAAAATAATCCCGTGTGCACCCGTGATTACTCGTTCCTTGCACGTTTATTGTACCTCATCCTAAGAGTGTAGTGAGGGTTAAACACATTATATCGTGATATAGTTCATAGTATGTGTGTGATTCTAGGCTAAGTGTGAATGCAAACGAGAGTGCGAATCAATGTTGCGCATAGCGACAACATCAATTAGTAGGGATAGTTTCACACATGAAATTACATCGAAAATTTGTTTCATTACAACACTATCCTACGTCTTTCTGATGTCGAAAACTTTTGCTGGAGCTGCGGTTGTTGTACTCAAGTTCTTGCTCCGGTGCGGCAGTTGCGGGTGAAGTGACCGTAACGGTTGCAGTTATTGCAATAGCGACAGTCAGCTCCGACCTGGTGATGGTAGGTACATGAGTAACACTGGGGATGAGCTCCAGTGTAAGCTCGTTTTGGAAACACCGGAACTGCTTGAAGGGGCTTGGGTTGCAGCAGTTCGGCTGTTGATGAGTTCGTGCTTGAAATCTTTCGTTTGCGGCTGGGTTTGTCGGTGTCTTGCGATGAGGTGTCGTTGTTGGATGATTCGTCTGAGGACTCACTTGCAGAATCTTCGGCCGAGTCGTTGGAAGAACCGTCAGCAGCTTCGTCAGAAGAATCGTTGACATATTCGTCAGAAGGATCATCGGCAGACTCGTCAGAAGAATCGTCGACAGGATCGTCTGAAGAATTTATGACGATTACTTGATAAGTTTGCTTGACAGGATTCTTGGAGAAAAACCCTTCCATGAGTCGTTTGCTGTTGATTTCTGCGGCTAAGCGGTATGTTTCTTCGATAGTAGCAGGTCTTGCAGCTTCGACAAAGTCGCCCACACACTCAGGCAAGCCGCGAACATACTTCGCGATGGCTTTTCCTGAGGTGTCGACTTGACTTGGGCAAACAATACCCAGCTGTTTGAACCTTGCAGTGTAGCCAGTTGATGTGTTCAGAATTATACACATCTTCTGTATCAAATTATCCCTATTTCAGAGAAATTGTATGCGTTTATCCGTTGTATTTGGTACTGAATCGATTATTTTGTAAATCTGCAGGAATCGGTGAAATATCTGCAGATTATGAGAGAAAACAGTAAAAGATCGGCAAAGGAAACAATGCATAAGGAAACGTGTCAAAGAAAATAAAAAAATGTGACCTAGAGCAAGCCCTACGCATCGTAGCCAACATATTGCTACGATGCGTAGGCATTATAGAAGAATTTCATCAAAACAAGTCCTACGCATCGTAGTGGATCAAGTGCTACGATGCGCAGGTGTTTGTCGGCAGCCGCCCAATGGAGCAGTTGTGAGGAGTCGTTACGAGGTGGGCTTACGATGCGTAGCCAATATATTGATACGATGCGCAGGGTATGTGTCGGCAGATTATTTTAATGAAAAGTGGGCTTGCGCATCGTAGCCAACATATTGCTACGATGCGCAGGGGTTCTCCAGAAGCAAAATTTTCAAATATAAATAGCCATGCAAGCTAGCTCGTAATGGACACTTCTTGACACAATTCACAACACAAAATCTCAGTTCTAAGTCCGTAATAAGGCGAGTTTTAGCACCCGGAAGTGCCGCTGAAGTCCCTCGGAGCTCTCGAGACGTCTGGAGGCCGTCGGTTCTAATCCTAATCGACCCGGTTCGGTTAATACTCGTAATTTCCATTCCAGTAAGTATTGTTATTATGTTTTCAGTAGTTGTAATGCTTGTTGTAAGTGTGTTAATGTGTAATATGTGTAGCTAAACTTATAAACTACCTGGGTTATGATGAAATAAAGGATTGTAATGCTGTTTGATGTAATTTCAGTTATTTTATGTGATTTACAGAATTTTATCTTTGAAATTAATCTTGATATTGCATGTTGTTATAATGCTGATTTAGTTATTTGTCGATAAATTCACCAAGTTTATAACATGAAGAAATTCCCTTTAAACTTAGAATTTAATTTAATTCGTTTATCTTTCAATTTACGGGTTAAATATTGTGTTGAGAAATTGACCAAGTCTAATAATAATTCAAATCAGAATAATAAAACATGCATCTTTACCTCATGATTAGAAATATGATTAGGGTAAGCCAGGTTATTAGCTAATCATTGGTGGGTAATTTGGGTAATCGATAACTCGAACTCTTTTATTACATCGTGATTAAGGTTTCTTGGGATTTTAATTTTCAAAGATTTGTTCGCTTTGCGTGTTTAAAAGATCGTCTCACAACTTAGTCTCTGAGGTTCCAACGGTTGGATTCACGTAGGATTTGGTATCGATAACTCGAGCCGGTTTGTTCTAGCATTTCACATTTCGTCTTTATCTATTGTTTAAGTAGCGTCTCTAACGGGGGATTAATCAATTGAAAAAGATACTTAACTGTTATTATTATCAAACTAGCATTGCATGAATTTAAGGATTCTAAAACCCAGGTAGTTTGTTTATTATATCTTTAGTTCAATCTATTTATAATACTTTGTCTCAGTAATTGTTATCTGTTGCTTGTTTAATTTTTTTTATTGTGTTTGTGTTTATTTTCTTTAATTCGACGCTTCTTGTCTTATTTTCTCGTGAGTTTTATCAATATTTGTTTTAAGTTTATACAAATTCATTTTAAATTAATATTTTTATAAAACTAAAAAATCACAAATTAAATTTCAAATCAATTTAGTTAAATATTCGATAAAGGTTATTTTCAATATTTTTCGCCATAGTGTCCACGGATTGATATCCGGTCTTGCCAACAAAACTACACCGCGACCGGTGCACTTGCCGATTATGTGTGGTTTAGTTAGCGATTCCATTTTTAAAACTTGTAAGCAATTCAATCAATGATGTAATTATATCACGCTTTCCAACGCTTAAAACATATTTTGGAAATTATAATTACTATCAAATTCGCAAGCTCGCTTAGCACATTAAGTTTTTGGCGCCGTTGCCGGGGACACTAAGAAATTTTGAAAATAACACAAGTTGTTTATTTAGTTGTATAAATGTTTTCTTAGGTTAGTTACTTATTTGTATTTTGATTGCCTTTTGCTTGCAATTTCATTACCTTTAGATTTAGATTTACTTTAGTAATTTTATCGTTGTATGCACCACACTCGTTCACAAGGGTTACCTTTAATCGTTGTTTCGTCTGAGCCCGAGCGAGATTTTCACGAGCGCCTTCGCATTTTCCAAGAAAGTCAGACACACATGGCTGAAAACAATCCACCTGTTAGGAGAGTTGTTGCGGACTACGCCAGACCGAATGCGGGAAATGGCCGATCCAGTATCTCTCGACCCGCTATTGAAGCTCGAAGGTGGCAAATTCCACCTCAAATCATCTCAATGGTTACAAATACAATCCAATTCCATGGATTGCCTTCCGAGGACCCCAATGTCCATCTTTCTCGCTTTTCTGCTATCTGCGATACGTTTCAAGAACAAGATGTTAGCGAGGACGCATGTAAACTGCGCCTTTTTCCATTCTCACTTGCCGATCGAGCTCATGCTTGGTTAGAATCCCTCCCTGCGGGATCAATCACCACTTGGGCTGGTATGAAAGAAAAATTCTTAGGAAAATACTTTCCTCCTTCCAAAACTGCTCGTCTGAGGAGCATGATTCAAGAATTTCGCCAAAAAGAAGGAGAGTCTTTCTACGAGACATGGGAACGATTCAAGGAGCTGTTACTCAAGTGTCCACACCACGGATTCGAGGACTGGGCCTTAGTAGAGAAGTTCTACCACGGAGTGACGCCTGCCACAAGAAACATGCTGAACACTACTGCTGGAGGAAATCTTATGACTGCCAAAACGCCTGAAGAATGTACTGAGATGTTCGAAGACATCGCAATGAGTAGCTATGAATTTCCTGATTCTAGAAACTCAACCTCTATACACAGAGGAGTACATAAAGTGGACGATACCACCATGATGCAATCACAGATCGATGCCTTGAAAAAGAAGCTGAACGATATGGAGCTAAAGAAGGAACAATTGTGCGAAATATGCACAGGGAGGCATGACACGTCCTCGTGTCCTATTGCCCCTACGGAGTCACCAGAGCAGGTGGATTTTATAGCTAACCGAAATCAAAATTTTGGAGGAGGTTACAATGCAAATTGGAGGAACCACCCAAACTTTAGCTGGAGGAACAACAACCCACCAGGGTTTCAGCCACGCCAGAATTTATTTCAAGACACAGGAGCAGGACCAAGTTCGGGAACAAAGAACGCATCCATAGAAGATATGGTAAAGAAAACCCAAGATACACTATCCCAGCAGATGCAGTTACTTACACAGTACGTCACACAACAGGAAACTCGATATCAAGAAACACAGTCGAGGTTCAAAGAGAATGATGCATTCATGAAGAACCAAGCTACTGCACTGCAGAACTTGGAGAGGACAGTAGGTTCACTGGCTGATCAGTTGAACCAGAGACCTCAAGGAGGTCTCCCAAGCAACACTGTCGGAAATCCAAATGCTACTGCAAAAGCCGTGACCACCAGAAGCGGACAAGGAGCTGTAGAGATTGAACGAGAAGCCGATGAAGATCAAGAGGTTGATGAAGAAATAGAGATGGAGACACCATCTGGAAATGTACAATTTAGGCTTCGCCCAGAAAGTACAGTACAGCCCGGTAAATCTCCAAAAGAGAAGAAAGAAGAGCCAATGAGGGTGTACAAACCAACACCACCTTATCCTGGGAGATTGATAAAAGCAAAAGACGCAGAACAGTTTAATCAATTCATAGGAATGCTGAAGAAACTACACATTAACATCCCATTCGTTGAAGCTTTGGCTAAAATGCCAAAGTACGCCAAGTTTCTAAAGGATCTCCTAACGAACAAAAGGAAATTAGAAGATCTTTCAACCATCACTCTGAATGAAGAATGTTCTGCTGTCTTGCAGAATAAATTGCCAGCAAAGATTGCTGATCCAGGGAGTTTTACCATTCCCTGTCTGATAGGAAGTCTTACTGTGAGCAATGCACTTGCCGACTTAGGAGCCAGTATAAATCTTATGCCTTATTCAATATTTGCGAAGCTTGACTTGGGAGAACCATCTCCTACAAGAATGAGTATTCAGCTTGCAGATCGATCGATAAAATACCCAAGGGGCATTATAGAGAATATGCTAGTAAAAGTCGACAAGTTTGTCTTTCCAGTTGACTTTGTTATCCTTGACATGGATGAGGACTCTGAAATTCCGTTAATTTTAGGACGTCCATTCCTAGCTACTGCACGTGCAATCGTTGATGTGTATGATGGCAAGTTGACTCTCCGTGTTGATAAAGATGAAGTTACATTTGACATTCAAAGAACAATGAGGCACACCGAACAACATGACGATACTGCTTACTTTATTGATACTCTCATGACACATGAGGGAAGCTTCCTCAGTGAGGTATGTGAGAGTAAAACTTCTGATATTTCTGAAGATTTAGAAGATACACCATCATCTGATAGTGAACCTTCCTCTGAATCTAAGGAATGTGAAGTGTTTGAAGTTATCAATAAAGATAATCTAAAAGAAAAACCGTCAGTTGAGGTACCGCCAACTTTGGAGCTAAAAGAGCTACCGTCTCACCTAGAATACGCATTCCTAGGTGAAGGATCGCAATTACCCGTCATCATAGCGACAAATCTGACGGAGGAGGAGAAGAAAGAATTGATGAGCGTTCTTAAAAAGCATAAGAATGCTATTGCGTGGAAACTCATGGATATCAAAGGCATAAGCCCGTCTTTTTGCACGCATAAAATTCTTATGGAGGAGGAGTATAAACCGGTGGTTCAACCACAGCGAAGGTTAAACCCGAACATGCAAGAGGTTGTAAAGAAAGAGGTAATTAAGCTACTGGATGCAGGGCTTATTTATCCGATTTCTGATTCAACATGGGTAAGTCCTGTACAGGTAGTTCCTAAGAAAGGAGGAATGACTGTGATCGTTAATGAGAAAAACGAATTGTTACCTACCAGGACTGTCACCGGTTGGAGAGTTTGTATAGACTACCGCAAGCTGAATGATGCCACGAGAAAGGATCACTTTCCTTTGCCATTTATCGATCAAATGTTAGAACGATTATCAGGGCAACAATATTATTGTTTCCTTGATGGCTTTTCTGGTTATTTTCAAATCCCCATTTCACCTGAGGATCAAGAAAAAACCACATTTACTTGTCCCTACGGTACTTTTGCGTATCGACGCATGCCGTTTGGACTATGTAATGCTCCAGCCACGTTTCAACGCTGTATGATGGCCATATTCCACAAAATGATCGAAGACTCCATGGAAGTTTTCATGGATGATTTCTCTGTTTTCGGGAGTTCATTCGACATTTGCTTGCGAAATCTGGATCGAGTGCTGACTCGTTGTGAAGAAACGAACCTTATGCTAAATTGGGAGAAATGCCACTTTATGGTTCGTGAAGGAATAGTTTTGGGACACAAGATCTCACAAGCAGGGCTTGAGGTTGACCAAGCCAAGATTGAAACCATTTCCAAGCTTCCACCGCCTACTTCAGTGAAAGCAATCAGGAGTTTCTTAGGACATGTAGGATTCTATCGTAGATTCATTCGTGATTTCTCAAAAATCGCCCGTCCTATGACTCAACTTCTAGAAAAAGATAGGCCATTTGTGTTTTCTGACGAGTGTCTAAAAGCTTTTAAGTTACTGAAGGAGAGATTAGTTCAAGCACCTATTCTAATTACCCCAGATTGGAGCATTCCATTTGAAATCATGTGTGACGCAAGTGACTTTGCAGTAGGTGCAGTGTTAGGGCAGCGTAAAGAAAAGCATTTCCATCCGATATATTACGCTAGCAAAACCCTAAACGATGCACAAGAAAACTACACAACAACTGAGAAAGAATTACTTGCCGTTGTGTTTGCATGTGATAAGTTCCGTTCTTACCTTGTGCTTTCAAAAACGATTATCTTTACTGATCATGCAGCCATTCGGTACTTATTTGCAAAGAAAGATGCTAAACCGAGGCTGATTCGTTGGATCTTATTACTTCAAGAATTCGATCTTGAAATCAAAGATAAGAAAGGAGCTGAGAACGTTGCTGCTGACCATCTGTCCAGATTGGAGAACCCTGAGTTAGAAAGAACTCGGGAGGAAAGAATAAGGGATGAGTTTCCCCATGAGTCGTTGATGTTCATCGAAACTAAAGGTTTTCCTTGGTTCGCAGACATTGCAAATTACCTATCAACAGGAGATCTTCCAGCTGAAATGTCTTATCAAGAAAAGAAGAAATTCTTTTCTGATATTAAATTCTACATTTGGGAAGATCCTTTCTTGTTCAGGGTAGGTGCGGATCAAATCATCAGACGTTGTGTAACTGCACCAGAAACTATGAATATCCTTAAACACTGTCATGACAGACCGACAGGAGGTCATTACGGAGCAAATTATACTGCCAAACGAGTGTTTGATGCAGGATTTTATTGGCCGACAATTTTTAAGGATGCTCATGAGTATGTTCATAGTTGTAACGCATGTCAAAGAACCGGAAACATTTCATCCAGAAATGAAATGCCTCAAAATCCCATCCAAGTTATTGAAATTTTCGACATTTGGGGCATTGATTTCATGGGACCTTTCCCAATGTCACGAGGAAATAGGTACATCCTAGTAGCCATTGATTATGTATCAAAATGGGTGGAGGCGAAAGCTTTGGCCACCAACAGTGCTAGGGTTGTAGTAAAATTCCTTAGAGAGTTGTTTGCGAGATTTGGAACGCCTAAAGCGATCATTAGTGATCGAGGTACCCACTTTTGTAACTCGTCAATGGAGAAGGTATTGAAAAGATATGGGGTAACCCATAGACTTTCAACTGCTTATCATCCACAGACGAGTGGACAAGTGGAGAATGCAAACAGGGGTATTAAACGCATTTTGGAGAAAACTGTAGGACAAAGTCGCATTGACTGGGCTGATAATCTGGATGATGCACTTTGGGCTTTTCGCACTGCATACAAAACTCCTATAGGGACCACACCCTTTAGGATGATTTATGGAAAAGCATGCCATCTTCCAGTTGAACTGGAACATCGAGCATATTGGGCTTTACGAAAAGTAAATCTTGATATGGATGCAGCAGGCAAGAAACGGTTTCTCCAAATTCATGAGCTAGAGGAACTTCGTGACATCGCATATGAAAAATCGTGGGCTTATAAGGAAAAGACGAAGCAACTGCATGATCGCCACATCAAGAGTTTGAAAGAATTCAAGTGTGGGGAGAAAGTATTGCTTTTCAATTCTCGATTGAAGATGTTTCCAGGAAAACTCAAATCCAGATGGACAGGGCCGTTTCTAGTCACACAGGTTTTTCCATATGGAACGGTTGAGTTGGAGAACGAGGATGGACAGAAGTTCAAGGTTAATGGTCACCGTTTAAAGCACTACATTGGAAGACCAAGCCATGAACTGATGGAGGAGCTGAACCTCCCTTTAGCTAAAACTTAAAAGTAGACAGTGAGTGGTAGACAGTGTAAATATTAGGTTTGATTGTGTGATTGTGTGAAAGTGTGGATTGCTGTAGATAGTTTGTTATTTTAAATCAATTTTACGCTGGGGTTTCTTTGTTTTTTGTGTATGCAGGTTTGGATCGTACCACCCGTACTCAATTTCCATTCGGGTGATTTGAAGCTGCTACAATCTCAAAAACATTTTCCTAAGTGTAAATTAGATTTAAAATGCATCCATTTGATCTTAATCTTCTTTGTTGTTTAGAATTTGCAAAACCAGGTTTACCTACGGAAATTAAGGAGAAAATCTTTCTCCTAAGTGCTGGGGTAAGAAAAGAATACCGTCGTCAAGAACAGGTAACACCATTCTGTGGAACATCTAAAAGTGCGATGAAGCGTAGAGCTAAACGCTATGAAAGATGCATAGAATGTGGGAACTGGTCACACACAGGAAAATGTAAACGAAGTCAAACGGAATCCCAAAGTGAGTACATTCAATTAATGAGGGTGGGTGCAATTAGGCTCGATGCCGAACGCTCCATTAGGGTTGGAAGTTATGTACACTACAGGATTAAGCAAGACATCGTGCACATTCGCGATAAAACTGGACTTGACAAGAAGGCGTTACGAAAATCGCTTGGTTTGTAAATTTTTAGTGGTAAGTATTTTTAATAATATTAATAAGTATTGTAAATATTTTAATAATTATATATATATATATTTATATTATATATAATATATAACTTATTTTTGTATAAATTGTTTAATAAATAAATTATATTTATAGTTATTTTTAATTAAAAAAAAAAAATTAAAAATGAGGGGCATACGCATCGTAGCAAAATAAAGGCTACGATGCGTAGGAAGTCTATCAGATCAAAAAAATATAAAACCCCTACGGGGTGTTGTCTTCTTCCCCAAACCAAACACACCACCACACCTCTACCCTTTCCTCTGCAAATCGCAACCATCACCTCCACTTCCGACCACCACCATCACTCCGCCATTTTCCATCACATCCACCACTTCACCACCGTCTTCGATCGCCACCACTTCCGTTCAACCACCGTCACCGCATTCACCACCACATTCCACAGTCATTACCTTCACCACAACCACCGACAACCTCCGCCATTATCAACCATCATCATCACCATATTCAACACCATTCACTACCGATTAAAACACCATCACCGTCATTATCGCTGACCACCGCGAGCCGTCCACCATTCATTATTTTCTGATTTTTCGAACCCTAACCGACATTCAGGTAATAATTTGTATAAATTTTTAGATAATTTTCGGTTAGGTTAAGTTTAATCAGTTTCAAGTTCGAGTCGGGTCAGTCGGTATATGTTCGGAACCGAACTGTTTGTTTCGAGTCGGTTGCGGGTCGGTTGGTTTGGGTTTGTCATGTGTATATTAGGGTGCGGGTCGGGCCGGTTTGGATGTTCATATGTATGATAGTTTAGTTTTAGATAGAAATTTTGTTTAGTTTTGATTATATTTTGTTTGTGTTCGAGTAGAATCGAGTGTAAATATTGATTATTTTGATGATGTTCGAGTCGGGTTTGGGTCGGGCCGGTTTGGGATTGGTTGTTTGGTTTGGTTCGGGTCAGATTTTCGGGTTTGTTTCGAATCGGGTGCGGGTCGGTTGGATTGGGTTTGTGTGAGTCGGATTGTTTGTAAAATAGTTAAATGTTTATAAGTGTCGTTTCTTTTATTTAGTTTAACATGTAAATATCATTGTCGTTTAATATTTGTTATTTATTTTAGTGTAGTTAATGTTGTATAAAACTTTTGTCGTTTCTCTTAATGTTATAAGTTAATATAGTTGTACATTATCTAGTTTAGCGTTTTTAGAATAATTACATTTCGAACATGCACTCGGAACATTGGTTGAATTGAATTGAATATTTCTATACTTGCGTGCTATTTGCAGGATTCGCCGCCTCGCTTGTATTTAACCTAAATACAAGCGAGGATTGGTGGTTTTCTTGTAAATACGCCGGGGTGCTGCCGAAATTTTTAATTTTTATTATTATTTTAATATTTTGCGATCGCGAATGAAATGCTATACGATCGCAACGTCCGTTCCTAACACAACAAAAACACGTTTTTAATTTTAAAAATAATATTTATATATCTTAATATTTTAATAAATAAAATATAAAAAATATATATATATAATTATAATATAAAAAAAAAAAATTTAAAAAACATTGAAAAACGTGTTATGGAACGGGTAAACTTCATAAAATCTGCAAAACTAATTGTCTAAATTTTTAAATTGCAGATATGGCATCCACATCCAGATCCTCCCGCAAGCGGGGGCGTACCTCTGTTAGGGCACAGATACAGGAGGAGATTCCAGTAGAGGAGGTTCCTCAGATTCAGGCCCAGGAGCAGGAGGAGGGTCAGCAGCCACGTCCTGCGAGAGTCATAGACTATGATAGTGAGGCTGCACTTCCCGACCTTGGAGAGCAGATTCCACCACAGGCTGATCTTCCTCCGATTGATGAGAGTACACTCCTAGATTTTAGGAGAGGATCTGAGGAGAGGAGGATCAGAGATCGCTTGATTGGTAGACGTCCTCATGCAGCGAGGACGATAGATTGGGGTTTGATGAATACTTTGGATGCAAGAC